>JAPEVF010001344.1:0-10835 GCA_029747585.1 Pleurotus djamor | reverse complement strand
AAGGGAGGGGGAAACGAGGAAAAAANCGAAAGAAAAATCAATAAAAACATCGAAAATTGACCAAAAAAAAAGCAGCACGCACCTAGCAAGGACATTCTCGTCCTTGCCATCATTCCTGCGGTCTCCGATAGGGTCCTTGATGAGCTGCGTATCATTCCCAGCAGCGGCGGGGATGTTCTTGCGGGCGTTGGGGGCCATTGCGACGACGACGACGAAGTTGATGGTGGTGGTTGATAAGAGGAACGGACACGTGGCGATCACATGCCATCAACACTAGCATGTGATGACGCGCGTCTGGGTCAATGAGCTCCTTCCGTTTTAGGAAAGCCCCTAAGACAGGTCAGTTGGACAAAATGCGAAACTTTGTTGCTGCCGCTAAATCACTACCTTAGGTAGTAAATCCAAATGTCGTAGCCTACAACTCGCTAGCTCAGGAATATCTATGCCTTGTTATGCTCAGTTTAATTAATTACTTTTTAATTAAGTAAGCAATAACTGAACGGACACGTGGCGATCACATGCTAGTGTTGATGGCATGTGAACGACACGCGTCTGGGTCAATGAGCTACTTCCGTTTTAGGAAAGCCCCTGAGACAGGTCAATTGGACAAAATGCGAAACTTTGTTGCTGCCGCTAAATCATAACCTTAGGTAGTAAATCCAAATGTGATGGCCTACAACCTGCTAACTAAGGAATACCTATGCCCTGTTGTGCTTAATTTAACTAACTACTTTTTAATTAAGTAAGCAATAACTGGTTGGCCATCGGGCTTCCCCTTTGGGTACCAGCTGGACCTACCAATGGACTTTGTGGTCCGGCATGTCCGGCTGGTTGTCCACTGGGCTGCCACTGGTCTTTCATTGGGCTCAACTGGACTAAACCGGACCATATTGGCCATTCAAAGTGCCAAAAACTGTCCAGTTTGGTCCAGTCCAGTCCAGTGGACAGGCGGATGTCCAGCTGGGGTCCGTCTGGATATGTGGTGGACTGGGAGGTGCTCGTTATGCGAGTACTTCAGTGGGGGTTTCGCTCTCCTTCGAGCTATGTTAGCGGCAACACGATGCCCGATCAATGCGAGCTCTCCTCCGACGAGTCTCTTCTGGAAGTCGTTATAAAGGAAACGGATGTCCTCCCCGGGTACTGCAAATCAAAAAGCGGTCGTACAGTTCTCGAGCAGGGTACCTACCTCTGTGTCCTCGTATCTCTTCTTCCTCCAAGACTTTGCTCACTATGCGCTCATTCTCTTCCCGAGGACCGAAGAAGCCGCATCCAAGCAGGCGACCGAAGCCAAAACCAACCCCAGAGCCGATATCAATGACATCGACCACTCTGATTACTCCACCCTGGGGTTGGACTTCGAAACCTCAGACGTCCATGACCACAAACCATACAGCCGAGTCAAGATTGACAAAGGCTGAACCGCTCATCTGGGAGATCGCCTCCTCGACGATCGACATCCTCGCGACTGTGGGCTCACGCGTCCCTGGTCTCAGCGAAGTCGCCAAAGTTACGCTAAGGATCATTGACAAAGCCAAGGTAGATTACACTTTCCATTATTGATGTACCGAGCGTCTCATCAAGACTTGACCAGGCTACCAGGGAGAACCGGCAGTCGCTGGTCGCGCTCGGTAAAGCGGCCTTCGCCTTGATTGAAGAGGTTGGTGATAAGATAAAGGAGGAATTGGACACCCATTCGTTGGAGGAAATGTCTGATAGTTTTGCAAACGATTATTCGAGGCTGGCTAGGTGCGTTCTCTACAAGTCAACCTACGTGGACGGCTGACAATTGATACCCATTGTAGCTCTCTCCTGTCAGTCACCCAAGAGATCGAAATATTGCTAGACAGAACACGTTGGAAGAGAATGCTGTACTCAACTATTGACAAGGGTACTATAGCTCGCCTGGGTAAAGAGATAGACGGTGCGAGTACGGCGTTTACTGTGAGTTCCAGGGTTTCCCTTTTTCACCTTGGTCGCATCGTTCATTCACCTCCCCTCAATATGGCGCATAGAATAGGAACACTGTGGCTATCAGAGCTGCGTTGGAAGCTGTCAGCAAGAATGGCTTGAAGGTGTCCGCAGAGCCAGCGCGTACGCTATTCACCTCGTTCCCCCTGCTATACCCTGATGCCCGCTCACAACAGCCTCACATACTAACACCATCCATTATAATGTGAATATCATCCAGAACGCTTTCGCATTCCTGCGACGTAGGCTGCCTTCCCAAGTTGTCTCAATCATGATCGTCTGACACTGGTACCTATGACAGCACCAAACCCGTTGCGATATAATTTCAACCGTCAGTAATCGACATACCCCCACGTCAATTTGCTACGGCAACAGCCTCCGTGGGTGACGGACCGAGTGTCCGCGGAATCAATCATACCTTCCGCCAATGGAACCAGCTCGTCGTTTGTCGCCGACTTTACCGTTAAAGGTATCCATCATTTGTGGGTCCTTTGCCCCCGAGGTGGTCTTATGGTCTAGTTAGCCGATGTCCTCGAGGCAATCGTGCTCGAATCTGGCTAGGACTTTTCGGCGATGGCTTTTAAGTTTCTTTAAATATAGGCGACGGTCTAAAAAAAAGTAGACATCATTGATTGCGTTGGATCGTTGATTCATTCCTGCTAAATTTAAGTATTGTCCTGTCTACGCGCAGAAATACATGAGGTAGCTGAAGTATATTTTATTATGAAACAAGCTGGTGAGCATTAGCGAGATGGATGGCACGGAAATGTTCGTCCCCAGTTGGACGTGTGTGTAGGTACAGGTACCCAGTCGTTGGGTTTCTTTTGAAGCTCAAGCTCTCCGATATCTTATGCTCGGGTACACTTCAGGAAAGAAGGTGAAGTCGATACTATGATTCATGAGACTCGTTATGTAAGGTGAATACGTTCGAAGCAAATCGGGGGAGGAGAAGTAAACCCTATCTCCCCTATACTCGGCGCCTTCGGCTTCCCACGGTTCATTTGTTCAAGCGACGACTTTCCTCACGAAGTCCCACATCTTGTCCAACCTATACATCCCATCCTTGTCGAATCCGTGCTCCACGACCATCTCACCATCGAAAACAAGGCCTAGCGCTCTATCAGAATCGAACCCCTTGCTTTTGTACGCGTCGACCACGTCTAGCGCTTGTTGGTAGGGGACGCGCGTATCAATGGTCCCGTGCACGATGTATGTTGGCGGCGGCGTAAAGCGGCCAATTTTTACCTGCGGCCCAACGCTAAATTCCCGAGGCGAAACACCCGTGTCGCGTAAGAGGAGATCGGAGAGAATGCCTCTGCCCATTTCCAACTGTGAGCCATTAGGTGTAACGATTTGGAAAAGTCAACTTACTCTTGTACCATGTACGTGTAGAAGATGGATCTTGGGCTGTCCGAAGCTGATAGGCACGTCTTTACGCTGCTCGGATCCCATGCAAGTCCAGAGGAGCCTAGGAAGTACGTAGGGGTCACCAGGTGNCTCTTCAGCGCGGCTATGCACAACTTCGTGTCGTGCAAGTTTCAGAGACATCCGTCGACGCCGAACTTGGACGTAGTGATCGTTAATAAATCCCTATCGATCGTGGAATATCTTCGATGTATGGGGCAGGGGAAATCTACACTTGCATGATCACCGCAGAAAGGGTCATTCCGGAAAGCGCCCCACGGCGGTAGGAAAAAACGAACGGCAACTAGACGCGTCACGTTGTACTTACCATTGTCCAAAGTCAATGGAACAGGAGGCTTTTTCCCAGCCAGCGTGTAAGTTCGAGAGGAGATTTCAGGAACCCGTCGACACCTAGATTCAAACTGGTAGTTATTGGCGAGCATCTATTTTGGAATTTATCGGATGGGGTAGAAGTTGACGATACTAGCATGGCTAGCGCTGCCGTTGAAAGAGTCATCCCGAAGATATACACAGCGGCTTGGATCCGCCACAGACGTCGTTGAGTGTAGTCGGAAAAACTCTAGATATTGCTTCAATGTCAGCTTGTAATTCAGTAATTATAAGAGTTTCTTCTCGCCTTTCAAGCGTAGCTGGGGTCGTTCAGATCCTAGTGCTTTTTNCAGCGTATGTAACCATGGATGACAAACGGAGGACTGAGCTCCGTCCAAAGAACTTTCGACTTCGAGCTAATCGGGATTCGGGGGATCGGCTGAACGCCATACGACCGTACGCAAACGAAAAATAACAACACGGTAAANGGGAAAAAGGAGATACGGAGCGGCGAAAAAAAACGGCATCGTAGGGAACATGACTCGGGACACAGTGCGAAAAGGCCGCAGCAAAGAATTAAGACCATGGGGCGAACAGCCGATTTCTGAGCGGCTTCATGTCGCTTGCTCGCATTCTAGGAAGGGGGCTGGCAGTTTAGAGACAGAACGCCGTTTTTGTCTATGAGACTGAGAAACCGACTGCCATAGGTCATGCAAGAAAGACGAAACCACGCCGATGCGACAGATTACGACGACTCCTGGTTCAACGTTGCAGAGAGGCTAGCGCGGCGATTGACCCGAGGCTGAACTCGGTTGTCATTTGGCCGACTTGTCTCGAATGGGCTCAGTGTTGGCACTTTGCGCGTCCGGCCACAGTTGTGAGAGATTCAAGCTTTGTGAGCTGTGTCTGGGCGAGAGGTTCGAGTTCAAGTCGAGTCAGGGGCGTCTCCAACCAGTTATTGCTTGTACCAAATTCATGTGTGCTCACATGGAAGGTTCCTCGTACAACAGAAACGGGCAACAACTTCATACTAATACAACATTAGATGGGTTCACATATCAACTGTGAAATTTGAGAATTTAAACCTCAAGTTAAATCAATAACGTCCGCTGGAGAAACCACCTTTCGTCTCTCTTTCTCCGGAAGTTTCTTTGCTCTTGCATTGGCTTTCTTCTCTCTCTCAGCAACCCTCGCCACCTTGGCTCTAACAGCCAATAGCGGCGGGAGGTTGGATAGATCGATCTTCTCGTCTTCCTCACTTGAACTAATTTCAATAATCTCAATTCGTTTATGGTGCGAGACCACAGGAGCGAGAGTCGGTCGGAGTGACGGGAAATGGATGGGCGAAGATGGTCGAGGTTGAGTGGTACGTGATACGTCGTAGTGTCGATCATCGTCGCTTTCGAAAGGATATCGGTTGACCATAGAAGCAGGAACATGCTCCTTGAACCGAGGAGAGGTATGTTTCCCAGATTTACGGGGTGACTTCTGTAAGGGAGACGACGACCCGGTGACACTCTCCTCGTCCGAGCTTCGACAAGATGGCTTCCTCCGTCGAGGGGGAGGCTTGACAGGCGTAGGCGACTGAGACGTCGACCGCGACGTCGTCTGGCTGAAGAAGTCAACATCCAGCGGGAACTTCTTGGGCGTATCGACGTCTGACGACATCTTGGAAGGAGAGGTAGACCCAGAGGGCAGGTCATATCGCCCTGAATCTGATGATTCTGTTCTCCCAGAAGAAACTGAAGTCGATGATGAGGCAAATTTGATCTTTGGAGGAGGATTAAACCGAGGAAGTTCATCGTCACTTTCGCCATCCGAGTCCGATAAATACATTGATGCCATTGTCGGTTTCTTGGGCGGTGGTATGGCCTTGGTAGAAGTCGAGCCCTTCGAAGGCGATGCCTTGGGCTGAGAGACGGGCGAAGACTTCACGGGCGATAACTTCGGCGGGCGAGATGTCAAGTCCTTTACGGGAATTGTTTTGCCGTCCCGAGCTGCCGTCCACGAACGGGTGGGTTCGACTGGCGGCGGCATTGAAGGTGCAGGTTTTGAAACCTTCGTCGGTGGGCAACGGAGGTCGACAATCTTTTGCACAGTATAGAATGATTTCAAAGAAGTGGCTTCTTGCGTACTCGCTGCCTTCTTCACTGGTCGCGGACGAGGGGGCGGTGCAACAGGAAGGGCATCATCCTCACTCTCCTCTTCCTCCTCTCTGAGGGAAGCTAAATCCAAGCAGATTTCCTCCGCCTCTTCATCGTCGTCCACCACCTTCTTCGTTCTGCGTCTACTTTTCGTGGGCTGCGAGCCGGTCGTAGCCTTCGCCCTACTCGTCTTCGGCGCAGAGGCCTTGGAAGTTGTGGAAGTTGTGCTCAACGATTCCCCAGTCGCTTTCCTCCCTTTCTTGGCCTTCTTCTCGGCCTTCTTCCTTAGCGCCTCTTCATATTCCTCCACTAGCTTCGGTTCCGCCAACTTGACAATAGAAGCAGGTATCCACACTCTCAAATGCGAGTCGGGAGCTGGAGGAGGTTTCTTCGGACCTTTCTTCTTCGATCCCCCTTCTTCATCGTCATCTTCATCCTCGCCTTCTTCAGAAGCCCACTCATCCTTGTCCTCAGGTCGCCTGATCCCCTTCACACCAGCTTCCGTCAGACGAACCAAATGCGCAGGCGCCACTTCCAGTCGATATTCCAATAATTTGTCTGTAGATGCATGTTGTCGCTCAGAGTGTATCTTCGTCACAAGATTTTTCTCGTTTTCTTCATCGTCCGAGTCGTCATCGTCGACGCGCAGTGAGGAGAAATATTTCGTGATCAACTTCGAAGGTGAACCCAACGGTGAGGGAGGTGTAGTCGCCTTCTTCTTCCTTGGTGTCCTCGGTGCCCCCGACCCATGCTTCTCCTCTGCATCCAGCACCGAGCGCCGGAGTATCCTCAACACAACACTGGGCCAGATGACCGTCCTGAACCGCTTGATGATAGCCTCTCGATAACCCCATTCGAAATAGAATTCGCAAGTCTCCGCCAACTTGCCCAAATCAGGCTCCTTCACCCACATTGGCTGATTCAACTCTATTGCGCGACCCAATTTCTCGGATGTTATAGGCTTCACGTAAGATTCCAAGACTTCGAGGTTAGGAAAAGTGTCGGGAATCTTCTTCGACAAGGCGACATATTTCTTGCCGAGAAACCCTCGAGCGTCGGTGCGCAGTTCATGGCAGAGCTCGGTACGCCAGTTAACAAGGAAGTCGCGAAGAAGGTCAGGAGGGAGGTTGACGGCGGCGTCGAAGAGAGATTTGCCAAAACCACATCTGGCTAATCCTTGGGCGATCGTGGGACCACATCCAAGAACACCAGCTTGGTGATAATCCCCACCTCTCATGAGGCCGATCAGTATGAGACCTCCACGGTCCAATCCCACCGATGGGTGTTTGTTAATATCGCACATGCGGTAGACGGCTGAATGATTCTTGTCATCCCGACCATCTGAATTGAGGACTGGGTTAGCCCTATTCCCAGAAAGTGTGTTACTCGAGCTGTAAAAGGGTGAGTAGGCTGTTGATAGGACGAAGAAGCGGAACCTGACTTTCTGATGACCATTGACGCACCGAAAAGGAACGTGTCGACATCGTCAGAGAGAACCGCGTCTATGACGCCTATACGGTTTAGATACGCCAACTCTGCTTCGGCCTCGCCCGGCGCCTGACCAGGAAATGAGCTTGGTTTCAGAAAACCACAAGTAAACCACACACCGTTCGCCACTCAAATCCAAACGCTTCGATAATAGACTTCATCCCGTTCGTCAGCTTGTGTGCAGTAGTTGTAATTCTCTTCCCTCTCTTGAACACCGGACGTTTCGGTCCATCGAACACGAAGAGGGGGAGGAACGGTGATCGAAGCAATGTCGCGCATCTGAAGAAGAGCGTTCGCAATTCTGGGTTCTCTCCCTCTTTCCCCCAGTTGGCGTGGAAGAACCAGATACTCGCGTCGATCCCGACTCGGAACCCGCGCATGCCATTTGTGTTTGCTTCAAACCCCTCGACGACAGCGATATCTGTGAGGGACCTGACTTTGCTTGCCGGGCGTAGTACCTTAGCATATGATCAGCACGAGTTACCAAGTCGAAAAACAGATACTTACATCCCATAAACCTGGAACACCCATCGCGAGAAGGCAAAACTTGGAAAGGAGTCTGTGTGAGAGATGTTTCTGTCTCTTCGAAGAATTTATATATCGCGCGTGAAGCACCAAGCAAGTCTATGAAAGGGACAAGAATAAGAGCAAAGCAACGGCCTCGTTCATCAATCCAAGACCTGACAATGAGGTGTGGCGGAACAAAAAGTTCGAGTTCGCGTTTCGCACTGACACGTGATCACGTGGCCGTCGTGCCACTATTACTATTAGGGACCCAGGGGGGAGGAAGGGGGCTGTTGTTGTCGGGTTTCAAGCCCGGAGGATTGGACGCCATGCAGACATCGGTAACAAGATTTAGAGGGTGGGATTGGGCATATAAAGCACTACTAATAGTGCATCCATATGAGAATTGTCTATGTATAGCGACAAAAGTCGTAACAAACATCAGTCAATCAAAACATCTGAGCAATCATAACCAGAAAAATAGCAAGGCAACAGACATTCCATGGAACTTGTTCCGAGCTCCAAATAGAAAGCGCCTATTAAAAGGGGAGCTATGAAGAGGGACACTTTCAACCCACTCCCGCACGCGATCGTCCAACGGCAGGCTAGCTTTCATATTTTTGCAACTCAAAGCCTTCGCATCGTCTATAGTACGAGGCCTTTTCCCAGGCCGCGTCGAAGTCGCCCCTCGCTCCTTGTTATATGGACGGCATTGACGGGGCGGGGTGTTGTCGTCGACGTTACAGTCGACTCCTGATTCGTCTTCTAAAGCCTAAGGGGGAGAATAAGATTCCCCGAAAGTTATGTCGTCACGAGCCCTCCACGGTACTCAAGGTAAATATCTACTTATGGCTTGAGACCAAGCACTGTATATCCCAGAACAGGGGCGGGAAGGGGGTTTGTGGCTTTTGGCATCAAGCGTCTAATTCAAGCTTAACTTCAAGCCAACTTGTTTTCCATTGACCTCGTCTCGGTATTGACTGTCGGCCAAATAACAATGCATTCGTCTGCCTAGCTACCGGAGCCTTTTGCCTTGACACCAGCCCAAATTGCACTCCGAGTCGGCATCGCCTTGACTGACTTGATACCGGTGCGCCCCGTTACACGGGTCAACAACCTCAATGGTGGATCTACGGACTGTCTGATTCCAATTTTCTTCCTTGGTACTGGATAGGCCTTCTCTGGCTTGAAACATCCTCACGCTTAGCTTTTAAAATGGTAGGCCGCTTTGAAGCGCTTCCCTCGAATTCCCGTGTTAGGTCTCAAATCATTAGGAAGAGCTGTGATTCATCAACCATGACAGTGGATTTCGAAGTAAAATTCGCATGGGAAGTGAACATACACCAAAGGACCATACCAATGGACACTCAAGATGCTCTTATAATCAGGTTAACAGTTGATTGCGAGCTGAAACTCGGAACTCCACGAGGTTTGATTCGTTTCGCTCTCTGTTTTACTCAGCTCACCCAATTCGCACAGCCAAAATGCCCGAGTGCCCAGAAACTGCGGCTATACGCTGACATGGTTATGGATTATGCATACCTCCAACTGGATCATCGCGAGGCCTTCACCATGGCGACCACAGCCAATCCTTATGGTTTAAATACCACTCGAAACTTGAACTCGAGACCCCCATCTTTCGGGCTCTGGTAGCTTTGAAAAGACCACTTTCTCCTCTTCTAAATACGTGAGTTGACCTCATATCCTTTCCTCCATTTGAAGTGCTGATGTCTTTTCTAGTCGCTTGTGTAGCCGTCTCTTGCTGGTCAAGGGACAGTTAAGCAGCTTTCTAACAACCTTCTACGAACCCTTTCACGAACCCAATACACGACCCCAGTAATGTCGACTTCATCCATTCTCCGTGCTTCACGCCGTGCTTCTCTCAAGCCAGTCGGATCCCCCAAATCAATCCTGAAGCGCTCAGCCACTTTGGCCCTATCACCTCTCCTCCTCACCCTCCCGTATTCATCCTGTCCTACTCTGAACTCGCCTACCTCACCGCTTCCCCAATCTCCAAGCTCTCCTCATGTCCATTTCCCTCCTACTCCCTCGATGTCTTCGACGTTTGTCACCCACTCGTCGATGACATACGACCGCGTTCCCATTGATGTCGCACCGAACCCACTCGAGCTGCCCCCTCGCGGAGAGAGATCATACAATGTCTCATTCGCAGACAGCCTTAGCCACGGAATCGTCCCGATCGATGTTCCACCTGTGGATATTGAGATAGACTTTGCGGAGGATCCCCGTTCGCCTTCAGCGGCGGGTCTGACCTCTCCTCCTCCCGCTTTCCATCGCTTTGTTCGCTTTGCTACGCTCTCACCACATTCACCACTCCCTAACTCGCTCAGCCCTTCAAGCGCTAGGGACTACGCGACTGTTGCCTCCGGCACCGCTTCATACCCGCGTTCACCATACCCTGTAGCATCGTCACCGCCTTTGACCCCAGCGGAAGATGAAGACTCCGCTCCAATGGAGCAGAAGATGAAACCACGCCGAGTGGTCGCTTGGAAAGGTCACGGCGAACTCAGGTTATCCGACCTCTTCGCTGCTCCAAGCATATCCTCCCCTCTTCGCCAGTCTCACTTCTCAAATGCCAAAACCAGCAAAGTGACAACTCCATCGCCTCAAGCTTCTTCTCCTTCCATCGCCAGCGTCTCTTCCAAACCCCCACCCTTGGATTTGAACTCGGGTTCAGACGTTGATAGCGAATGCTCCAATCCTAGTTCCCAACTCCGAAAGGCTTTCTGGCGATCCGTCTCCCTCGTGGACCTACACGACGAGGATGCTGCTGCAAGTGCCTGGTCTTACCCTCCCTCCGCCGTAGAGCTTCAAGAGTTCCTAGCAGAACAGGCAGATCTAGTCGTCGGCACATCCTTGCTCCCTCTAGCATCACTTCATGGGTTGATCCATCCATGCGAGGTACACCTACCGAATATGACTCAACACTCGCATCGAAGAGCGTGAAGGTGGGGAGTGAGCGAGAATACCTGAACC
>JAPEVF010001343.1:0-10840 GCA_029747585.1 Pleurotus djamor | reverse complement strand
GCTAATCTATCGGAAGGCAAAATGACCAGTTTCGGAGATGAGATCAAATAAGATTAGATTACGAAAATTAGCTGAACGTCAACTTGACATCAACGCAAGATCACCATGCAGGCTTCCGACCCCGCTTCTTTTTACTTGGTTTGTCGAGTATAAACTCATAATTCCTCATACTTGGATGAACATAATCCATACCAAGCTCCGACAGAATGCTTTCCTCCGTCTCAGCTTTGATTAGTTGCCAATGGCCTTGTCCATTGGGTATCGAGAGCGGGGAACCAAGTTCATCGTCGACACCATCCTCCGAATTATGTGTCACGCCATTGCTGAGAGGCTTCCATCGCCACAGACCATACTCATTCAGAAGTAAGCCCATGCTTGCAGCCTTCAGTCGCAAGTGGCGAATAAACTCCGTGTCACCCGTTAGCGACAGCAGCGCAGCTCCTTTGGACTTCACAGGGACTAAACTGGGAAGGGGGCATCAAATATTGGCCGAACGTCGTTGTAGACGAGACGCATACCTGATGTCCAACCTCCGATACGTCCCCTCCTTGCGCTCAATCATCCCTAACCTTTTATGTCGATCTTCTTGCGCATTACAGGTGTCCTCGGGTATGAGCGCGATACCCTGCCATTTCTGAAGGCCGGACGAAAGGGTAGCAGCTATCAGGCCACGGTCTAACAGTGCGGGTGTGACAGAGTTGAGGAGAAGGGACGTGTCGCGTGATGTTTTCGAACGAGATGTTGTATGGAAAGGGGTTTGTGAGAGGGCGGTTCGGGTACGTTTGGAGGACGCTGACGAAGGCTCGTCTGTTGGGAGGGAAGGTGTGGGGATGTGGACGTGAGATGGGTGGATGAGCATGATGTCTATGTCAGACGGTGATGTAGAACCACGTCGACTTAAGGCAAAACGATGAGCATCGTAGGGAAACGGGCGGGAGTTCAACGTGACTCACTAGCTTCCGACGAGTTGTACTTGGAATTTTGGATCAAGGCTACTGCGGATGAATGCCTTCAATGGCCATGAGTAACCAGCTGAAGCGTTGCCATAGAACGCACTTCGATAGCCTCTGCCTCTTGTCTCGTTGCAGGTTCCTGCAGGTGTTGAAAGTAGTCAAGGCCGATCAACTGAGCATTGCTGAGTTTCAGACGCATTCGTGGTGTACGAAGATCATCGATACTCGTACAACCTGTGTCAATCAACGTTTGCGCCTTTTTCGGACTACAAAAGCCAGCAATTCAAGACCGACAAGACGACGTAGGAGACGTGGAACGCACCCTATCCCGCTTATCTGCATCAGCTGTTCTTTTAGTTGTTTAATTTCTGCATCCTGAAGCGTTTCGCGAGGAGTAGATGTCGAGCTATGTGGGTCGGAATCCTGCGAAAAAAGCAACATAGAAAACAAAGCAATAGAACACAGGAATTGAGGACATACGAACAGTCGCATTCTCATCCAAATAGTCCTGTATTCGTCGCGAAATCCCCGGCCCAACACCCTTAAACTACGAGGATATGGTTGAGAGGAAAGTGAATACCAGGGGCAAGAAACGTGAACGCACGCTTCTGATGTCGTCAGCTGACTTTATTGGTCGCTCGAGTCGCTGAATGGCGTTTATTGCGGTTCGAAATGCGTGCACTCTGTACTGGTTACGCGTAGAACTATCGTCCTCTTCCTGTAGGCCTACAAAATGAGCATGAATGGTGGATAAAATTGGAAAACCATGCTTACTTTTCCGCAACATTGTTAGAATCCCATGGTTGGCAGATGCTTCTGCACTGTCGCCTCCTGTTGACGGGGTTGAAGAAAACCATCGATGAAGAGAAAGTCGGCGTCGCGAGAGCGTTGAATGGCATTGGCGAATTTGGGGTAGCATGGATGTGACCCTCGAGCCGAAAAGAAAAAATGGCGGATACAAAGTAATCGAGCGCCTAACCTTGCCGACGAGCGCTCTCACGCGACGCGTTTATCTCTTCGAGTCTCTTCGCCTAATTCTTCACCAACCACCACGACGCTCTGCTGAACCCAGTCGAGAAGTAACCCTTGCTCCAAGGGAACACCTTGAAACCAAAATCAAAACCTGGGCAGATATTCTTCTGGTTCCTGCTTGTCTTGTCGAGACCCAGTTTAACCCACAAAAATGGCCGACCAAACACCCGTTGCGCCTGCCATGTCGTCGACATTTGCCAACCAATATACCAATATGACCGACAGCCAGCTACGCCATACGATCTCTAGCTTGCAGAGCGCTAGTAATCAAATTAATTATGCTACGCCAACCCCCCAGGCAGCAAATTCTTCAGGTGCGTATTTCAAGATAGATCCATGAACGTTCATCTCAAACTTCGGAGGTTCTAGTGTATATCAAGAATCTGCAAAATTGGACGACTACCTCTCGACCAGGAAGTGCGACTCGAAGTACACGTTCGCGTGCTGGAAGACCGCCGAATGTCCCCCAACCCGTTCCACAGTACCAACCACAACCAACATATCAACCACCCCAACCCATCAACGTCATCCCCGCCATCCCAACAATCAAGTCAAATGTCCCAAAACCCCCTCTTCCTACGCAACCCCAAGCTGTCACTTCAACATACGCGTCTCGTTTGCGTACTGGCACAACACTCCTGATGCAACCCATACTCTCATCATCATCGACGGCGACCACCACGAGAACGGCGACACGTCGAGGAGGAGTAGTCAACTACGTGGATCCAGGTTCTGGAGATGACTTACCTGATGCTGGGGAATTGGAGTCGGATGATTCGGATTTTGTGGCGAGTGGTGGAACGCGAACGGCTGTACGCCAGTCTCGGAGGCTAGGGACGGGTATGTCTGTCTTTAATCCTCATACGGGTGTATCGTCTACGCCCGTCGCGATGACGCCCCAACCTGCGAAGCAGAGTACAGAGCTCGACCGCAGTTACTTGGGTATGGTCCCTCCAGAACGGTTCATCAAAGCACGCCCCATCGCTCCCACATCCCATGAATACCCGTGAGTTTTCCTTTCGCTGATATTTGCAGGGTCTCATACCCTTGCCTCATAGTTCACAATGGGACCTTGATGTCCAGGCTAAAAAGTCTACCGCATTGATCCCCATTCGTGTCGAATTCGAGACCGAGACGCACCGGATACGGGATTGCTTTGTATGGAACGTCAATGATACTTTGACAAAGCCCGAAACTTTCGCAAAGATATTCTGCAATGATCTCGACCTACCTCTAAACCCTTGGGCCGAAACCGTCACTAACCAGATTCGGGCACAACTCGAAGAGCACGAAGGTGTGGCAACGATGGAGATTGGGATGGACGGTGCTGTAGACATGGATCTAGACCCAGATGGCGAGGAATTACCAGAATGCCGCGTTATAGTGGGGGTGAGGAATGACTCCCTCTCGCAGACAATCTATCATCAAACTGAACAGCCTCCAATATCCTCTAGATTGATGTCCAAATCGCCAATCACCATCTACAAGATCACATCGAATGGGACTTGCTTTCTCCCTTAACGCCAGAAGTATTTTCGCAAAAGCTTTGTATGGAACTGGGCCTTTCTGGTGAAGCTGTTCCTTTGATCGCGCATGCCGTCCACGAGGAGCTTGTCAAGCACAAAAAGGATGCTGTCGAATGGGGAGTCATTGGTGTCGCTGATAAGGACCATCATCATCACGAAGATCCCGCCCGCGCAGGTTCCATTCTCGGTGGTGATCGCCCACCCCGAGATAAGAGCGGCGCTGGGTTGATGAAAGACAAGACGGGACTGGGATTAGGATGGGGGCGATCCGGCCGAGATGGCAAAGGACCTAAGCACTTGCAGAGCGTATGGCGAGATTGGGCGGATTTGGACGATTTCCGAACGAAATTCGAGGTGTTGACTGCGGAAGAGGTTGAGCGGAGGGAAGTTGAGAGGGAGCGAGCGAGTCGGTATGTCGTAATTTCCCCCGAAGTTCTTCCCCTCTGGGATTCTCATGTTGTACTGGTTGCGCCCACAGACGACTGCGGCGAGAAACATCCAAGTTCCAGAGTACGAGGAGTCGCCGGCGTTAATAGGCAGGACTCACCAGCATTATCGCATTTTCTTGGACACATGCACTTACCATGCACCGACTTATCATTATTTGGCTGTATTCCTAACTTTCGAACCATACTCTTTTGCGATTGATCAGGCCCCTCGTCGTCGTCGTCATTAACCTGATCCCGGACGTCCTTGCCTCGCCACATTTCAAACGGCCGGGGCTGTGGTAAGTGTCTTAGATATCGGCGGATCGATGGCTTCGCACCGTACTCACCTGAAAGAGTTCTCTTTTCGGTGTTTAGGGCATCCCATTTCATTATGTCTGGGAACATATCGACGTCAAGGAGAGCGATGGGAAATCATTCATCATTCTCGAGCCTATGTTCCCGGGCCGCCGGCGGATTAAGCGAGCTCTTAAGCTTCCCTTTTGTTCTCAGACATCACTTATCACCTCGGCGAAGATCCACGAACCCAGAAGTCAGATGAAGCTTCCAGACTGAGACAGAGCGCTTACAGCTTGCCGCCTGCATCTGGATTGTTACATGCGGCCACCTGGAAAGAGGCGTCATCGTACATTTGACCGGGGGCGGTGTCGTTGACAGGAACAAGCTCGATGGTGCGACGTTTTCTGCGACGCTGTATGTCTCTGACGACGTCCGGTCCTGTGAGATCTTGCTGAGCTTGCATCTCCAGCGGTTGTATAGGTTGGTGGCCGCCTCCGGAGGTAGGCAAGAGACGCAGCTATCAATAGATCAAAAACAACAAAAATACAATGTTAATTCAAATTCGTTGATGCATATGTGTGATGGGTGATCATCATCATCCTCGAGGGTCAATTATTCTTTGATCTTTCAGCTCGGGGGCGCGACTCAAATCCTACTTGCCATGGCAGTACCGGGTGATGTGTGGGGTCTGTCTCTTAGGCTTTAGTTCCGAGTACACGATGAGAGATACCACGCGTATGTGGATAGAGGCGTCGACGCCTCTTCCTCTTCCTCTGTCTCTGAGAATCAAAATCCCTGTGTATCTGTGGGTCAAAGTGACCCAGCGATCCACGAGGCTTGAGCATGGAGAGGTCTTAAAACACACCAAGCAAGTAAGTAGTGCCGAATTGACGCGTCACAAAGGACGATGTTCGATGTATGAGGTATAACGCACTGCACCAGCACGAGACGTTCCTCGAGATCCAGATGTGGCGTTTAATGTTGGGATAGGAGGCACTTCCCCTTTTGCCGACTTTGAGCTTCAGGTTTCTTGTTTTTGTCTGTGGGTCCATATTTATTTCCCAAGCGTGGAAGTAACTCGAACATTGAATTTCTTGCGTTGTTAACCGTCTACAAAGCTTTATTGCCGCCCAACAGTCAGCGTCGACGTGTAAATAGCATAGAAGTAATATTTTCTAAGCGACCCGCTTTGAGAACGGGATCTTACTTCGCATCTTCCATTTTGTGGCGGGGTGTGATTGGGGTGAAAGGGCCAGGCATAAGTTACATGACACAATCCCAAAGCAGCACTCCGACTTTCTTGGATGAAAAAACGCACGCTCACGGCACGGGTAATAAGTGGGCGCCTGTATCAGTACGGTTGATCATGAGTCGGAGGCTGCGTAAGGAAATCCAATAAAAGCTCATTAGGAACCGACGCGTTTGTCCCCCCATCCCTCAACACATCCCTCAACATGCTCCCTCCCAATTCTCCCTTCAACAACTCCATCTTCGATATGAGTCCCCCTCNAGGTGGCTTTACAGGCCTCTCCCTACGATTACCCCCAAGCTGCAGTCCAGGCGGACTGGTTGTACGCCACAGAGTTCTCGCCGGAGGCGTTCAACTTTGCCCTCGCCCAGGCCAATACGACTGCAGAGCAGTTTCTTGTGTACGAGCATTTCAACAATCTTCAGGAAAGGCGTCGTCAAGGCTACCTGGGCGATCCCAAGACCGGCGCAGAAGTCGAAGCGCCACAAGTGGCACAAGCTCAAGAAGCGTCGAACTCAAGCTCAAGCTTCGTCGCCGTCGGGGACTACTACAACCAGCCAATACCCTACGATCCTGTGAGTCCCCCCCTTCGTTGATACGTCAAGAATCAACCAACTCATGACATCATTGTACTTCTCAAGTGCATCCACCCTGCCACTGGCCTCGCATACTACCCTGTCCACCAAGGCAACTGGGACAACACAGACATCTCTCAGGAAATCGGAATCAAGGCCCAGCCCTCAGAATTGCCTCGCAATCACTCATCGACACTTTTCCAGTCAGATGCTGGCGAGCCCGATGCCTTCGCTGCTGCCCTTCAGTGTCTGGACGTTACCAGCAAGCCTTCGAACTCGGGCGGTCTGCGTAATGTACCCCTACCTCCAGAAACTCCTCAAGCACAAATGTCCTTTCAACCCGACTTTCCCGCAGTGGTGTCGAGTGATGAACAGAGGGCTTACGAAGGGGGACGGTCTGCAGCGCATTCCCGCCATCGCATGGCTGTGGGTTACCATTTGTTTTTCTCTGTCATGGTGCTAACATGAATTCAGACCCCCTACGCTCGCGTTCACTCTGGCCGCGCACATCATCCCAGGGATCGGGCCTCGGCACAGCCTCCCGACATACCTTGGTCGACACTCTCGGTCCCTCGTGAAGATGCGCTCGCCCACGCAGGCAATCAGGACGAAGCAAGCCCAATGTCTACACAGCTTAAAAACAACGATAGCATCGAAAATCCAGTAAGTCTGGTGTATCGACTTTGACCGAGTTTTCAAGATGTCTGACAATTGGGATTCCACCATTCCGTGCCCTGCGTAGAACGATGCCACCCCTTCATGCCCGCCCCCGCTCTCAGCGACGACAAGCGTCGGTGGCTCTGTACCTCCTGATCCCAGGCAGGGCAAAAAACAGGCCAAAGATCGCAATCGCAACAAAGCAAAAGGGACGGCGAAGGGGGCGCTTCAAACTTCTCTTCCCAGGGGGCCACGAGAACGATGTTCTCTGGGCAGGTACGTGCTGCGCAATCACTTGCACAAGAGAGTCGTTGACCTGGAGATGTACGCATCAGTGATCAAAGTCATCAGATACCTGAGAGAACACACAACGGTACCTAAATCCATGGACACCGTCAATGAATGGGTGGCTACTCAAGGTATGGTTCGCCCAACACCGACCGCAGTGGCCCCGACTCCTTCTTCCTCCTCCGGCCAGTTCAATTGGCCATCAGACACGAAGGAACAAAAGGCCTCGAAGAGGGCAGCGACGGATCGTGTACGCAACGAAGTCAAGCAGGCCTTGACCAAAAAGATCGTTGAAATATTCGGCGGGGAATACTCGATACTGGAGGCCTTTTGTCTAGGTTCGATTTGAATTTTCCATTCCGAAAATCTTGGGCAATTTGTACTCACCTCGACCACGTTTCTAGCATCCGATTATCTTGCGCATGCCAAGAAGACTGACACGGGCAAGGTAGATATCAAGTCCGCACACTGGCACGGTGCTTATGCTCGTCTGCCGGAACCTAAGGACTTCTTCGCCAAAGTTCAGTAGCCGTGCCCACTCTTGCTATCGTTGTTCTGTTTCCTTCTTATCCCCGTTTCATTTGGATTTTTCCTATCTTCGCTCTATGGCTGAGCCGTAGGTGCTTCTCCACGAATCTTGTACTATCTATTCCAATTTCCCGTCTTATATATTGAATGCCTTTGATGCCTAGCAGTCATCGTGAAACATTCGAACGAACGAATAAGACATCGAACGACTAGGATTTTCCAGAAGCCCAGGTGATTGGTAAGTCCAAGGCTGTTGGAACGAGGCTGTACGCGTGTGCTCGAGTTGTAAGGCTGTAGGCGGCGCCGCGGAGTGTGCCAGATGCCGGAGAGGTGAGTCACCCAGATTTTACCTGATATGGAACGAGCTCGCAGTGATGGCTATTCCGGGGGTGCACCAACCATGAGAAGGCAGGCGTGTGCCCTACGACCTAGTCCAAGGGTGTTTGTGGGCGGCGAAGACGAAGACCGCATGTCGATGAAACTGGTGCCAGAGGAGAAGAACGTAGAGGTGTCCCCAACGAAAGCGCCGGTAAGAACGGCGAATTTGGCCTAGTGGTTGGAGAAATGTGGCCTTCGTGCAGTGGTACACGTAGGCAAGATCAAATTTCATTCTGGAGATAGGTGTCGATCCGGATAGTTGGGCCTGACTGAACTGAGACGCTGATGATCTACATGCTAGGCACCATGAGTTCCAGGATGAGAAAATATACACGCACCGGGATGCAATCTTGGATGATAACAAGTTTAGCTTGACGAGTCGAAAAGTTCGAAGAACGCGTCCTATGAACGAGGATGGTGTCGAGCGCACCGCATAACCATTCTGGGAATATTCGGGTGTACGTAAAGGCTGCATCAAAAGGCGCATCAGAAAAAGGGACAACAGATGACTCGAACTTCAACATTCCACGAACCTTGGAAATTCTGTCTGATGTCTTCATGAAAATCACGAAGGAGCAGAACGAACGAATGAACAGTGGACTCCCAAACGTCTCCTTCGCGGTCCCAGGGAATTTATATGCCTCCATGTCTGAGGCTGTCCATTTTGAGATGACCCGAACCCCGGTCTTGTCCATTGTTCTCCGGATATGGCAATCCGCAATATGCAAACAAGTCGATTTTTGACATGACCTTGCGCCTCGTCCTCAGGGATCTGCATTGTGAGGTCGATGAATGTCGGTGAGTCGCCCTTTGTTCTCCTTTCTCGGACAATAGCGACTCGCCCCATGGTGCGCATCCAAGGGCCTCTGTGAAATGGAAAAACAATAGAAAATAGGAAAGCGCAGAGGCCAAGGATAGGCTTCGTTGAATAGCCCGTCGTCAGGTATCGCATGAGGCGGTAGGTCCGAGGAATGTTGGTTGGGATGGTGAAAGAGGAGGAAATATAGGCGCTATGAAATTCAACTAGAGCAGTTGCTTTTATCGTGGGCGCAGTTGTGAGACTGCGCTTCCCGGCTTCACTGAGACGTAATTGCTGACCCTTTATTTTCATCTCCAGACAGTCGTCGTGGTAAGCATCGCCCGCCCGCCAGGACTCATATGCATCAATTTATTCTCCAATTGGCTCGAACACCCGAGTCGCAACTCTCACAAGTGACTTTATTCGAGTCAATAGTCTCTTGTATACTGACGTTGGGCTCACTCGAAGTCCAGCCTGAGTCATCCACGAGCTGGGGACCTCGTAGAGATCAACCGGTGAGTCATTTCCCCCGGAATTATTCACCTGTCATGACCACAGACTCATATAACGCCTCAGTGTAGGTTTGGTGTAGGTACCGGCCCTGTCGCTGAACCACAAGTCGGCGCCAACAAAGCCTGAAGACGTAAATGCGACGCCTTATCGATGCGACAAGGTCGACATCGGCAGTGGAAGCGTAAATAAGCCCACCCCACAGAGTGAGCCCACACTATCTTCCGAAGCAACGCCTCTTGAACCTATGCAAACCGATGTAGCCTGGAAAATCCGCCGCATACTCATAGAGTAGGCATGGTTGTTTGTGGTAGATTTGCCATCCATGCAGTCAAATCCAGCGGCAGGTAGAAGAGCCCTTAATTGGGCTTACACCTCGAATGTGATTATCTTTGGCACAAGCATGGGAGATACACCTTCGAATGCTGATTCTGGCTAGGACGACGTCTTCTCAACACCATACGTGTTGAGCCTTACTATTCTCGCTGGAAGACTTCTCCCACGACGCCTTATCATCGCAGCCACCGCTTCGGCCATGTTTCCCTACGAAGGTCAAGGTCATTCGCCCTGTCGACCGCAAGTTCGACATAAGTCCAAGACGAAGCGATGTTTTGACAAGATGGCTCACTGTACGACGACGATACCACGTCTCTAGGACCTCTAACAGTAGTCCGTAGCCTATCACTTTCTCGACAAACAACCAAACAATTGGTATAAAAGGGATGCGTGCAACACCCTATATCGTCAGCACAACTCCTCAGCTTCTCAGTGAGTCGCTCCTTGAGTCTTCCTCCTTCGATTGAACCGTTACTTATATACTTCGATGTTTACCTTCTAGGCTTTCAAGTTTGCTTTCAACGTCTGCTCCTTTCCTATTCGAACTCATCGTCTCCTGACTAACCCCCTGAAATCTATTATAGGCACAAGTTCATCATGCGTTCCTCCTTCCTCGTCCTTGTCTTCGCCGCCGTCTTCGTCCTCGCTCGTCCCATCGAGGATACTTTCGATGAGCAAGACGTCTTTGACCTTGCGAAGAAACCTGCCAAAGCGCCTGCCAAGAAGCCTCCCACCAAGAAACCAGCCCCCAAGCCAACCAGCAAGGGCTCTTCTCTCGGTTCAAAGATCGGGGCTGCAGGGTTGGATATCGCTGGTCAAGCTGTTTCTGGTGCCGCCTCTGGCTTGACCTCCGCCCTTGCTCAAGCTGGGGTTGATGCTCTCACCGGCAGTGGAGAAGCGCCAGTTGCTGAGGAGCCTGTCCCCGATGCCTGAGCTCGGGAGGATTGAGGCGTAAAGCACCTGAGTTGTTGGGGTTGCACATGCATTTGTTAGAGTAAACCGGGATTCGGGAAAGTTCTGTGGTTCTGCGCAGCCCTTTGGTTGAAATATATTTCCTGATGCATTGGATCCCTTTTTCGAAAGTCGGAGACAAATAAGAGTGACCTCATCGCTCGGCGGATCCCATGGTGGCGTCGTATCGCTTTTAGTTTTTCTGCCTACCTTCGTCCCCAAAGTAAACTGATTAAACCTGTCTACTTATATCGTACCGTCGTTCCAGATTGCTGCTAACAGGCAATCACTACGATGACTGCGATGACTCAACATTTCGCAAAAAGGACTGGT
>JAPEVF010001342.1:0-10842 GCA_029747585.1 Pleurotus djamor | reverse complement strand
GATTTCTTATGACCGTAGACCCTTTCTTCTCATATGGACGCTGGGCGCCGAGTTTGATACCTGTACATGCCCATCCCTCGCCCTCGCCTCCTTCACCATTTGTATCGCATCTACCACCTGCTCTCACGTCTTCCAGCTGCNTTTTTGGGTTTATGACCTTTTATTCGTTATTCTACACCTCTCTCCCTCTCTCTTCCATACGTCTACAAGTACTAAATTAAGTTCTGCTGTGTGTTCTTTATCGTCCTCTTTGCTAGTACGTTGTGCTTGTACATTTTGCTACGGGAGGTCATAATTGTATGTATAATTTTATGATATTACAGCCGTTTGCATATATAATGGCAGTCGATCGAAAAAAAGGTCGATTGAGAATTCGGCTGACTTAGAAAAATTCGGCCAAAAAGCTTAGTAATCCGCTCTGAATCACGGCCCCTGATTCCCCCAAGTGGCCCCTTTCCTTTGCAACTCCTTCGCGACGCAAATGGAGACTTCCAAAAGGCTTGTGCAAGGAGGTAAGATGTATACGAGATGAGTTATTCACCTGTATTTCATTTAGCTCCAGCGATGGGACATCCACCTTTGAGATACGGCTTTGCGCAATTTAGCCGAATTTTTCTAAGTCAGCCGAATTCTCAATCGACCTTTTTTTCGATCGACTGCCATTATATATGCAAACGGCTGTAAGCCTCAGTTGAAACGCTGAGTCAGCCGGAGTCACGGGGCCGACCCCGGCTGACCAAAAGACCTGTTTTGAGCTTTACGGCGACTATGAAACCCTGAATTGCGCCACACAGGTCCCATAGACCGGCCATGACACCAACCGACCAGTGGTCTTTGCCAGTCGGGAAAAGTACTGAGTCCGAAAGGCGCCCTACTTCCTAATACGGAGCATTAGTCAGAGGTCTAGGTCAGGCCACGTCAGGGGTAGGCCCATCCATAGGTCATGAATAGTTTAGCGTCGCGACTATATAGTCTTGAACGGTCGAGGTTAGTCAGAAAAAGTCCCGCGTCCAAGGTCTTGGGTTGTCCTCAGTGGTCTGGGTTAGTCAGAACAAGTCTCAGATAGTCTTTCGCGTTCCACGTTGGTCAGTCACGTAAAGTTCTCACTAGTCGCGTGAAGTTTTTGCTGGTCATGTCACTGGTCGCGTTGCATTTTTCAACAGTCGCCTTGAGTCGCCTCGGGTCTTCGCCGGTCGTATCAAGGTTTTGCTGGTCATTCACTGGTTTCACTGATTGCGCTTGAGATATTCAAGTTGTCGTTGGTCGCGTTGAGTCTTTGTTGGTCGTTGGTTGGTCGCGTTTAGTCTTTGTTGGTCGCGTTTAGTCTTCCTTGGTCACATTTAGTCTTCCTTGGTCGCGTTGAGTCTTCCCTGGTCGCGCTCATTGGTTGCGTTGAGTTTTCCTGGGTCATGTCAAGTTTCTGCGAGTCGTGTCGGGTTTTGCCAGTCGTGCACAGTCATTTTGCTGGTCACGTCGGATCCTTGCTAGTCGTGTGAGGTTCACATCAGTCATATTACTGGTCGTAAGAAGTATCAAAAATCATCAAAGTCGTCAAAAGTATCGTTGAATCATGAAAAGTCGTTATAAGTAATCGTAAGTCATCATCAGTCATGACGGGTCGTTGTAAGTCCGTGATAGAAGGGCGTGGTTGTAGGGAAGAAAGGAAAGAAGCAGTGTAGAGAAGGGGGCGGACCGGAAAAGATAGACAGCAGCTACTAAGGGGTGAGAGGTGAATCCATCGTCGCGTCGTCAAGGGGGGCAGATGCAGAGGAAGACAATGCTTCGGCTGAGGTGATAACCCTAGGGAGGCCTTCCTTGGACTTTCCCTTCTGTTTTCCAGACATTGGTGTAGTCTAAAGATGTTGGGGAAGGTTAAGAACCAATACAAACAAGCGAAGAAGAAGCTGGCTGACCTCTACCACGAGAGGTGGTGATTCCATTGCTGTGTCATCAAGGGTTGTGGATGAGGACGATGCCTCAGCTGAAGTGATAACCCTGGGCACGCCTTCACTAGCATTCTTGGACTTGGCCTTTGGCTTCTGAGATGGTTGCGCAACCTGCAGATTTTGGGGATGTTCAGGAAATGACAAGAATGGAGGCGGCGGCGGGATGGAAAGACTAACCTCTGCTGCCATTAACCTCTTTATTTCCTCGACGGTGTACTGGGACGTAAGGGGTAGCTTGAAGATCTCATTGATGCCTACAACCATGGTTATTCAGATAGGTTAGCTGCGGAACTGAAAGGAAACCTCACATGTTTGGCGTTGACACCGACTGTTCACGATGAGACCTTTCTGGGCGGCTAAGCTACGAAGCTGAGGGGGGGTGAGCTTGAGAAGCTCGGCACGGAGGACTTCCTGAGCTTGAGGATCCATCGTTGTAGAAGGGGTAGCTGCTTTTGGGCCTTGAGAAGCGGTCTTTGCTTTGGCTTTACCCTTGGTAGCCTTCTTAGGCGTTGGGGCTGCCAGGCCAGCACCCACAGTCGCATGAGAAACCTACGGGTCACCGGGTCATGAATATAAAGGAATGAGAAAGATGGATGACTACTTACATCCTTTTGAACCCCTTGCCATAGATCCCGGAGTCGATTGAGGAGCTGCTCAACGTAGCGATCACAACAGTATGTGGACGGCAGAGGGGATATGTTCTTAACGTGACAAATGTACCTCGCAGCCTTCGACGTATTGAGAACAGCGGCTATGAGCTCACGCGCAACATCGACACTACCAATGGCCACCCATGATACCAAAAGAGCGTCAATGGTTGGGTTGCAGGCGGCCCACTGCCTGCGACCCCAGTTCTGGTTGTTGTCGGCTTCGTCGACGAGATTGGGGTCCGCGGCTGTGAACTGATAAAGGAACTGCGCAACTTGGGGCGCGGGACTACCGTAGTTGGAAGTCTGTGTTTCATCCATTTCTTGCAATAAACTCTTCGCCGTACTTACACACTCTTCAGAGAATGCGCCGAGTAGCTCTGGACCTGTCATACTACCTAAATATAGCAATCAATTAATCAAGTTAGATTTCCGAATCCTGGAGTGGGCAAGGATAGCTCACGAAGGATGCTTTCAGCTGGATATTGATAATTAAATATTTAGACACGGATCAAGGACACAAGATACAAGGAAGAAACTCACAGTCAGAGTTGGTTCTCACACTTGCCAAGGATATGCGCCGTGGTATGGGAGACGTGGACCGCTGTGCTGGGCTCTGAGTTGGTTCTGAGTGCTGCCGGATGATAGGTTCTCCCACACGTGTAACAGAGGTTGCGTCTCCAGTTCCAGGGGTTGACGGACGCATGATAGGTTGCGAAGTGTGGTGTTGCTCGATGGCTTCGCAAGCCGGTGGAAGGACACTGAGACCAGGCAAGGGAGAATCCTGCTCATCAACCTGGTCTAATTGCTCCTGGAAGTCCTCATATGGTGCATCGTCATTGAAAGTCGGAATACACCTGACCGTGACGTCACCAGCGTTCTCATCCTCATCACCAACCTCATCAACAATCATGTCGTCAAGGTTAATAGGTTGTGTTGAGCTTTGGCTAGAAGTAGGGGAAGAGGGAGGAGGCGGCCGAGACAAAGGGGTAGGACGCGGCCGAGAGGAAGAGGATGGACGCGGCTGAGACGAAGAGGATGGACGCGGCTGAGACGAAGAGGATGGACGCGGMTKAGACGAAGANGATGGAGGCCAAAATACTTGAGCTCAAGGCGCTACTTGAAGTTAGGAAGCAGGCAACGCGCCGGAAAGCACAGAAAGATCGGGTCGTTGTAGAAGTCTAGGGAACTTGGGACTCGGACCTTGCCCTTGACTCGAGATGATAGTATTCAGTTATGGTTATATTGCCTCATCATTTGTGCTCCTAGTTTATCGACCCTTATCTCACGACATATCATTGTAATTATTCAACGGGCTCTACAGTCGTCATTCGAGACTGATGACGCTGCTCTGAACAAGGTTCGAACTCTCTCAATATTGATCAGCACATCAATGGGTCCACCGAACGGCCCAGTGAGGATGCTAGTAAGGAGAATTTTTAAGCTTCCTCAGCCATGCCTATCGATGTGGTACGCTTGTAAGTATCCGCCTCTACAAGTTTGCTCATCCCCCGGACGTGACTAGGTAACGTAGCTACGAGCAGACAACCGCTGTGTATGGAGGCGGGTCGCTGGTAATCGTAGACGTCTTGGATGGGACACATTGCGAGTACCAGTCGTTCCAAGCGTGACACTCGAAGCCAGGGTGGCATGTAGTAGTACCCGTCCATCCGTTGCCTAGAGGTTAACAATCACTCAAGCTGTCGCTGCCTCGAGTAGGTGAGGCTACTCACCGCCACATTGTCCCCACTGGAAGCCAGTTGGTCAGCTCTGTTTTACGGACGGGTACTCTGATTTAAATTTATACTGACATTCTGTGATGCATCAGGGAAGGACGTTGGTTGAGGCGGAGGAATCGGTGTGACCGTCACCGTCCAACATGTCGCCGTCCCAGTCGAACCGAGCGTAGACGATGATGACGTGCTGTTCCCGCTGGGCGGTGTCGATGAGGAACTACTAGTCGGCGAACTGGTGCACTGTTCCCTATTCAGCGCCTCCGTCCTCTCACAATTGGCAAGTACTTACCGCAATGGAGCTGCCTATCAAGGCGACGATGGTTGTCCAAGTTGAGAGTAGTCTCATCTCGCAATGCCAGTAAGCAGCCTGAGATGCTGTCCTCATAACGTCTCGCTTGAAACCTCTTATATCTCACAGCTGGCGGAATCTCGGGGATCCCTGTTAGGCACCTTCGCCAAGGCGTGAGGTTCGTCGATGAGAGGTCACTTGAGCCCTTGCATGCTTCCGATAGGTTTCGTGACGTATCTTCCAGGTCAACTATTGAAGGGTCTCCGGAAAATCAAGATACTATTCGAACTGCATCATCGGTACGGCAAACTTTGAATAGGCGAAGACGATGATGCCAGGACCATCCATCCTCCCAACTACATTTCGGCATTCACGTGTGTTGCTTAAGTGCAAACGACCGCCGTGGTTGGTGGCGGAACTGAGGTCGACACCGAGGTCGACTGAACGGGAATGCATTGAGAGTACCATTCATGATACTCGTGGCAATACCATCCTGGCAGGCAATGAACCGACCCGGTCCATCCGTTACCTGGCGGCAAATTTGGCGCAGGGTCAGCTGAATCGAGTCAACCCCCATCTGTGAAGTGAACACTTACCACCACATTGTTCCCACTGCGGACAGACAGTAGACTGTGAGTTTCATGTCTTCATGCATCATGAGAGACCAACTTACGCCGTTCAACGCGTCGGGCCAGGGTAATACCCAGGTAGGGGTAGGCGTCGGCGTCGGGCTGATGGTCACTGTCCAACAAGTAGCCGTTCCAGTAGAACCAAGTGGAGGAGCTGACACCACAGGTGTGCTGACCGTTGACGTCGCTGTAGAACTCCACGGCCAACCATCACACTATTTCAATCATGTTAGCTTTTGACATTATGTTACATGGGCCTCTTGCTCACCCAGTCTGGATCGTCAGGAGCAGGAGTGCACTTGCTCCTCCCCGATAAGTTTCACCAGTGGCTACGATGAATGGCATCCTGGACTCACCGCTAGCGAAGCTCCAAAGAGCGATAACACAGTGAGTGCACCTAAGAGACGCTGCATCGTGGTCTATTGACGGGCCACCACTCTTTCAGTCGTTATTTTATTGAATGCAGGAAGATCGTCGGTATAAATGCGCCCAAACTCATTGTTTCCAGGCACAAACGACGACAGGGTGAGCAACACGGACGAAGTTTCGTAAAGGCAAGGAATGAAACTGGCGTGCCTTGAAGGACAGCAGCATAGTACTTCGGCGATCCCTCGGATCCTTGCCTTGCTATTGGTCTGGACACAAGGATTGGAGTCATTACACTCCAGAAACTCGGGACCAGCTAACACTGTATCAGAATACATTACTCACGGCGAAAGGGACGGGCGGAAGACTCAGCGATATCTATTATCAGATACATCCTACTTTACGTGGACCATTGTCAATTTCAATCAACGCGCTACCGTAGTCATCAACTCGGACAATGATATAAACTTATCGAAAGGACGAAGAAACATACATAAAGGTACAAAGGACGAGCCAACTGGGAGAAGACGAAGAGAAGTCTGGGGCAAGCCAATGACGGACGTTTAGACCGCCTCAGTTTGCATAGCGGATACTTGACCGCCCTTGGCAGCAGTCGGTGTGAACGTATGCCAGCGATCATTGAAGCGAACATCTAGAATCCACTAAGGAAACGTGGTTTGAAATGGGGGAAAGTGAGGACGTACCAAGGGGACGACCACCATACATGTATTGTTGGAATTTAGCTGAGGCGTAGCAAAAATTGGTTAGCGCCACAGAGATCACGCACGAGGAACACGCACCAATCGCTGTCTCAGCCTCCCCAACTTGGGAGAACTGAACGACACCACATCCCTTCGAACGTGTTCCGTCGAAAAGGATCTCGGCGAGTTCGACTTGGCCAGTGGTTTCAAATAATTCGACGAGATCTTCATTTGCAGTCGACCAGGGCAACTAAGAGCAAGTGGTTAACAAAAGCTCCCCGCCCAAGACAGGAAGAGTATGACATACGTTGCGGACCATGATTTGTTGACTCGGCTCGGGCTCAACATACCCTGCACCAAATCCACCCATTCCAGGTCCGTAACCGGCACCGCCGCCGCCGCCAAAGTTGTCCATTCGGAGACCGGGAGCCTGCTGATCAGGACCAGAATAGTCCGCATAAAGATCCTGATTAGAAAAATCGCGTCCAGCACCCGCCTGTGCACCGAAACCTCCTCTGAATCCGCCTCTGAATCCGCCACCTCTGAATCCACCGCCGCGTAAGCCGCGAGGTGCGCCTCGGAAATTGCCACGGTAGCTTCCTGGGCCAGAAAGCCCGGCGTATCGATCCTAGGAAAAAGTCCAGCAAGGATCAACAACGACGAAAGCGACGCACCTCTCTGACTTCCAGCGTGCGGCCATACCAATCGAAGCCATGATACATGCCTGGTCATGGATCAGAGACATACACGAGATATAGAAGGGTCATATTTACTGATAGCTTGTTGAGCATCTTTTGACGTTTCAAACACCACGGTCCCAGATCCCTTGGGTCTACCATCGGCACCTATGTTAATATCTGCACGGATGATGTTGCCTGCCGTTCTGAAGAGGTCCTTCAAATCTTGCCAACCAGCTTGATATGGTAACTATAGTATGCACGTGCTCAGCCAGAGACTTGATACTAAGTGTGGGATACGCACGTTGCCAACGTAAAGTTGATTACCAGGATTGCTCTGGGTACCGAAGTAGTTGTGCGAGGGAGGTCGGGGAGGGGGCTGAGCGTTCAAGCCTTGGCCAGCCATCGCCATCCCGATTTTGCCTGGAACAGGCGTAGCGCCAAACCTGGCTTCGTTCTCCCGGTCCTAGAGGTTGCCCAATGAGTCAGTATCCCTTCTAGGACAAGGCGAAACGGACAAACCTCTCTGATGAAGACAGGTCGTCCAAGGAGAGGGACTTCGGACAGTTCACGGATCGCCCTCTGCGAATCTTCCTGAGAGGCAAATTCGACAATGCTAAAAANGTAAAATGTCAAGAAATTGGGAAACAACAAGGAGAAAAAGTAGCTTACCCGCATCCTTTTGATACACCAGTAGGCGTAACAAGAACTTCGGCGAAGAGGACCTCACCAGCTGCCAACCAAAACTCCCATCAATATCTCCGCAAACTCGACCATTCCATCAAACAAGAAAACCAAAAATGAGAAACTGTAGGCGCTTCATCCGCAACCTCATTTGCGAGAATGGAGGACTGCGCTCCGTCTGACCACGAAGATGTTGTAGACAACCTCCACTGCGCTTCAGCAACTTTGGTCCAACATCACTCCCATGAATCAAGGACACCTCTGAGACCTCAGCCCACAGCTTTACAACCAGACCAAGCCAAGCCGCTCATTTGGAAAGAAAAAACCAATATTGAAGATATCCCCAACCCACCTCCCCTCATGAATTCCATCAGGTCCCTGTATTTGACGTCGTAGCTGAGGTTACCGACGTAGACCCGATTTTCTCTCTTGCTGATCTTGGAAAACTCAACAGCTTCTTCATGGTCGGCATTCATCGGCCCGCCGAGTGACCTAGCAAATGGGTCAGGCTTGCGGTCACGACTACGAGACCTTGATCTTGAACGACTCCTCGACCTAGAACGAGAACGAGAGCGACGAGAGCGACGACGCGGAGAAGCTGAACGGCGACGAGAACGAGAACGGCTCCGGGAGCGTGAGCGCTTTCGACGCTGTATTCGGGTGAGTTCACTCGATTAAACTCAAGGAAATGGAAGAAATATACCTCAGCATTGCGTCTTTCCTCAGGTTCCCAGTGGTCACCATTTCCACCGCCTCTGCGCGAACGACCTGATCCCCAGTGAGTCCGTCTCCTTTGCGGGTATTACGGTGAGTACTTACCCGAGTCTCTGCGATCCCGGTCTCGGTCTCTTTCGCGGTCCTTATCTCTGTTACGGTCTCTGTCGCGATTGCGGTCCCTCTCCCTATCTCTGTCTCTGTCGCGCTCTCTGTCACGGTCCTTCTCCCTATCATACGCACGGTCCCGCTCGCCGTCTCGTTCCCTGCCATTGCTTGGAGGGACGGTGATGACCTTCTCCTCGGAATCATCCTTGGTCATGGCGACGTCCATTTTCAAAGTTTTTTCTCGTTCAAAGATTGGCGGTAAGGGGAAATTGGGAAGAGGGGGAGGAGGAGGGTTGAGTCAAGTCGGGGAAAGATTTTTCATCAACGTCAGCGTCTGTGACGGAGTTCGAAAACAGGCGCTTATACGCAGGGGGAAATAGGAGCATTCACCTTCGCGCGAAAACAAAAGCATCTGGCATCACCCGGGGTCGGAACCTCTGATCGCCTGGGAATCGTTGTAGAGGACCGGAGTTGACTACTATACTATATGATCTACTGCTGAATAGCCATTTTTCCTGTCTTAGGCAGTACATTGAGGCTGGGACCGCTGGGTGAAGGGAAACTGAAGCGCGTTTGCTCAAGCGCAGAGGACTGGAAGATCATACATAGGGGAAGCAACCTGGTTTGTTGGTGCTCAAGTATATTCAAAGGTATTGACAGGATGGAAAGAAAGTGACAATCAAATGACGGCGGGGGGCTGGTCAATGCGATGGGTGCTGGTGACGGGTCATGATTCATCGATGGGAAGAGCCACATGCCTGTCCACAGGACGGCGGGACACCCTCCCACTCAATGGGAATTTATGTGATTGAGTGACATACTGAGCATTAGAAAGGTCAGTAGAGGCCATAGCTAGTGAGCTGAAGCTCCGTCACAGCAACTGAGGGATATGTCATAAAGCAAAGGTGGCATCCGGCAAATTTCCCTGCATTGTGAAGACCTCGATCAGAATTTCGCTGGAGGTACCTTCGGAGCGAAAGACAGACTAATGTGGCTCGTGGTCAAGTCAACAAGCTCACGAGAAAGCAAGGAATGTCTTCAAAGTCATTTATAAAATAGAGATACATGGAGCAGCAACGAACGCGAGATACCCTAGGACTGTTAGAACTCTACATGCATATTATGCTGGCGGGCCCAATCATAGATGGATTCAAACGAACCATCAAAACGCCAGTTAGGATCCTCGGGCATTGCTTGGCGCAAGAGAGTCATAAACAACGAAGCGTCGTTGGCTGAATAGCGCCAGTGCTCACAACCAGGAGGAAGCATAGCCCAGACGGCGTTGACAAGGTCTTCTGTCGAGTTTGCATCCGGGTGGAGAGAGTCATTGGGATCAGCCTTCATCAACTCCAGGAATTTTTGCGATTTGGGCGACATGGGTGGAGAAGCTGTTCCAGGCTTGCAGTAGGCGCGCCAGTCGAATTCGGCAGCAGAATGCACTTCTTGAACGGGTTGATTATTCTGGGAAAAGAACTCTTCGAGACCGAGCTCTTTGACGACCTTTTGGTAGACTAGATAGAGTGAGAAACTTTCTGAAGCTATACAGACGCGTTGTAGAGTACATACCTTCAGATGGAGTGCCAGAGTATGAGAATGTGATGGCATTCAGTCGCTCGAGTTTCTGGCTAAGCTCCTCCGCTTCTTGAGAATAAGCTGGAGGGGGCCTGGAGTTGATGACGCGAGGAGACGTGGAGTTAGGCATTGCTTGTCTTGGTGATGATGATGATGATGATAATCGAGGACGGCGATAAATGAGTACGAAACTGGCTAGATGATGGGGAAAAGAGCGATGGTGCCAGCCTTATTTATACGCATGCTGGACGGATGCGACTTGCGGCTCAGCACATCCATAGCTGTCCCATTGAGGCAGCCAAAGCGTAGTGGGACGGAGGCACAAAGGTAAGGCTAGTCAATGAGTGCGGCCTGGCACCAAATATCAGTGGCTACTACGGACAATGAGACAGCATGCGCGGGTGGAAATCAGGAACACTGTCCAAACTACAACAATAAACCCGCAACTCTGCTAAAGGAAGGTTCGCGGTAGAAACTCTGGCCAAAGAGACACATTTGTCAGCAAAAAANTGTCTTAGAGAAGCAAACCACGGCTCACCTTGGCAGCCTCTTTGGCTCGAGCGTCCGCTTTGACATTGAAAGCCCGGGGAATACGCCAGAACAGAACCTCGCACTCGGCTCTGTCCATGTCTGCCAATTCTGCCAACAAAATCTCCCAGAGATCTCGATGGGCCACAGGCGTGCCTGCCGAAGTCTTCCATCCCTTCTTGATCCACTTCGGGATCCTCTCGCAGATACCCTCGACGACATACTCGCTATCGGTCGCAACGACC
>JAPEVF010001341.1:0-10844 GCA_029747585.1 Pleurotus djamor | reverse complement strand
AACCACAATCTTGCCAACAATATGCCACAGTGCCGACGTACATCCAGTGCATGCGTTCGATGCGGTTCGCGTAAGATTCGGGCAAGTCTTTGACTCTTTAAAATACATATACAACTGGAGACTCATGCACTCACGTCCACTAGTGCAAACCGTTGCATTCCTCGAGTTGCGCAGCCTGCGCAAGCGCAAACGCGACCTGTGAAGATAAATTTGGTGGGCGCTGCATCCCCCGTGGTCATATCGACCGAGTAGAGGCTCAATTAGCCCAATGCGCCGCCCTTCTTCGCATCCTATTGAAGGATTTTTCCTTGGAGACTTTAGATCTCCATCTCGCCCAATTGGGCATCACGGATGTTGACCCAGTGATCACTCCAGTCGTTCCAGTGGTGGCTCCAGTGGTGGCTCCAGTGGATCCCACTCCCAACCTCCCTCCATTGCTCACACCATATCATCCCCACGCGTTTATTCTCTTGCACCATGGAACGGAGAACCCTCCGCCCTTCCTCGTCCATGACGGTATCCTCTATTCACCGATGATCCCGCCACCTCCGTTCACGGCTGTCGACTCATCCACAAGCACTGCAACGGCTCAATCACCTCCAAATCAAACTCCTGCGGTGAGCATGGCTTCTGTTGACGCGTTTCAGTGTAACCTGATCGCCTTTTCGTCTATTCAGGCCGTCAGTCCCAGCGCCGACGCCGAGTCCGAGCCTCTTTAACGCATCCGATCACATTGTCGTCATGCTATGACTTATGCTTTCCTCGCTTTTCTCACTTGCTATCATGTTACATCACTATTGCTGTCCTGGTCTCACAAATACAACCGTATGTCTCCCCTAGCTATCGAACCTATCCGTTGTTGCTACAGTACAGAAATGATACCATTTCTCAGACGCCACCAATATCTAACCGTGTAAAATCATTCCCCACTCAAGGAAACTTTATGCATTGCCCAAGCTACTGATTAGTTCCAGCAATGTGGAGCTCGTGGAGCCGAATTTCTAGACAGAACTCAGAAGACGCATCCCAGGGCATGAAGAAGAACATTACTGATTTCAAACTGTGCGTCTGGTGGATTGATGCCAAGATCCACACGAAGTGGTAACGCGTCCAAGGGCCCAAAGGAAAGTCGACGCACCCCCTTGCGACGCATGCCATGCAGATATCTGCACAATCCTAGAGTACAAGAGTATTAGAACTTGCATGAGAGGTAGTGGAGGGGATAAACCATAAAAAGAACCGGGATCGCTTAAAGACACCTGCATCTAGTGTGGGCAAATTAGTAGGAGTAGACGAGGGAAATGCACATAATGATAGTCTCACTGGTGTCTGAACAACTTGACGATGTAAAATCTTGCTCCCATCCTCCAATACTATCTTGATGGTATAAAAAATGTATAACACAGCGTTTCCTTGGGCAGTTTGGCCATTCCCAATATGCTCGTCTTCTACTTCGGGACCCATGGTTGTGAGCTGAGAGGTTCTTGACAACGAGTGCTTTGAGGAAGACGCGACGGCGTTCTGATGGTGGATCTTGGCCTCTCCCGAGGTAGATGTTGACGCTTTGGGGTTTGGTGACAGGAGACGCTTTGAAGAAGACGCGACGGCGTTCTGATGGTGCGTCCTGACCACACCAGACGTAGATGTCGATGCTTTGCCTTTCTGGGAAGGGGATGGCGTCGTGGACCACGTAGACGAGGAACTAGGTGTGTGGGGGGTCGGGGATTGATAAGATCGACCACTGAAAAGGGGTCGCTGAGCAAGCAGTCGGTGGGAGGGACATTTTGAGACTCACAGGCTCGTGGCGGGCGAGGGGTTATCCCAATGGGTTTGCGGAAAGGAAAGCTCGCTGCCAGACGACTTGGTAGAGATCGGCGTATTAGGCGAAGGATTATCTTGAGAGCGAGAGACTGGGGATTCATGACCAAGATGCAGTTGGACGTTTGTGGGAGTCTCTTGCTTTATTTGATGACTCTGAGGTTCGGCGGACAGGACCTGTCCAGTCGACTGTTGCCGCAGGTCGTGGGCAGGAAATGTTCCCTGCAGACCAGAGGCAGGGTTAACTAGGAAGGGTACGACGGTCAGCCCGTGTCCGAATGGAAACGATGTATATGTCACGTACCAAGATAATAACCTGTGAGGCAGATCGATCTGACAGAGCGGTCAGACATCGCCTGCGAGAAAGAGAAGAGATTGCGTACGAAGGTCCTTGATTCACGACAAGGGAAATACGTCCACTGAAGTAAACCATCGGAACATTGAGTGTAAATTGTTCGATCTAGTCGAGTTTCCTTGGGATGTCAACACTAGTCACTAAATTGCTGAGGTGACGTACAGTTCCTGCAATCAAAGAGCCCAGGTATGCGGTACATTGCGATCCTGCTGCCGTGACATATGTAATTGCGATGCTGTTTCTGCCAGCCTCTGGAATACCAGCGTAAGCGACGTTGGTTAGAAGGATGGAATGCGAAGGCAACGCGATGGAGGTGTTGGGGCCATAAACAGCAGACCTAGATGAGACAAAGAATTGATGAGGTTCTACGCCGGATTGGTAGGTTGAAGACGCACCAGATGGTGGTGAATGGGCCGTCACTCATTCTGTCGGACGTGGCAAGAAACGAGAGGCGTTAGAAACAAGAGGCGTTAGAAACAAGAGAAAGGCCTTTGTGGCCTCAAGGCCTCAGCTTTTGAGGTGCATTGGATAGGGTCAAAGAAAGGAAGATCGAAGCGCTCAAGCCTCGGGACATATACATGACGACATGGGCACAATGCCTTTTATGGATGCCACCATGCTTCGGTGTTCGCGTCATGGACCCATGGTCCCGCCTATGACAGAAAGGCTACCAGTGGTCAAAGAACAGAGCATATATACGATGAGTGGTAGGACGACTTTTGCCTCCCTCTCGGTCTACCATGCCTCCTCTTCGAAGCCATTCCCTGGCCGGCGAGTCCCTTGGCCCCCAAGGCTCATCTGTATATCTGTGTCGCTGCTGGGAATGCAAATATCATTTTACTGTTGCCCCTGGGTCTGTCGTAATGATGGTCAAAGGCCGTTATCTCCCCTATTCGCAATACCTTAGACACCAACAATCCGTCTTGCAATCGGGCATCGCACAGGACGACGACGACGCGGGTTCTGAAGGCGTTTCTGTTGCCCCCACTCCTGAGCCTACCTATCTGGAATACGAAAGACCTCGACATAAGCGACGCCGGGACGATAAAAATATCGATGAGTATCTCCAACAACTTCGTAATTTCCAAAGGCGACTGGGATCGATCTTGGTTGCGGAATTTCCTGTGGACGTGATCTTCAAGCAGACTGGTCCGCCCAAACCTGAGCGTTTTGAACTTGACCCGCTGGTATCCCAGAACCAATCGATTATTGCGCACGAGAGCTGGATCGCTGGTCTCCGTCCGTTCCTCGAACAGTATCCCCTTCGTCAACAAAGCCACCATGTCAATGCTCTGTCTATCGTACTGCTCCGCACCACTGACCGCGTACAAAAAGAAATTGAAGCCTGGAAGTGTCTCCAATGGAGCAGGCAGCATGAGATACCGCAAGTTCACCAACCTGACACACCTCACATCCTTCATACTGGTACGCAGCTCAATTATCACTCTTCTAATTGTCACATCGTCTCATCATTTCCGCTATAGATAAAGTGCAGTCTGCTCCACCTTTTTCACCAATCCTCATGGTTACTTTTCTCCTTGTGGCTGCGATGCGTCTTCTGGGAAATTTTTCCCTCTCCAACGTTGGGGATATACTAAAAGGGGTGGGTGCTATCCTTCAATGTGCTACTGCTGGACCGCATAGCTTTGAACTCAAATACCTGGCGTCCAAACTACCTCAAGACCCTCGGACTATTTTGAAGTGGATGCCTTGTCTCTCGCCCCCGCACCATTCCTATGCATGCTGCACCGATTGCTACAGTATATATCCTTATGACGCAAAGACTCAAGTCAGAATCCCCACCAACTGCACCCATAGGGCTTCACGCGATGCTGGAGAATGTGGTCAGCCTCTGCGGAAACGCGATACTCAGTCTTATAATCCACGAAGTACATTCCTCTACCAAGATCTCAAACACTGGATAGCGTGGATGTTTTGTCGACCTGATATCGCCTCGGCTCTTGACAAGTTTCCTCTTACTGATGACGCCCTTCATGCCGACTCTCCTATGGAGGATATCTGGGACGGCTCTATTCTTCGTGAGTTCCAAGGACCTCCTCAGCTGGGAGAAGGCCGATTTATGGTCAAACTTCCCAACGAACGACGCTTAATCTTCAGCTTGAACTTTGACTCGTTGAACCCTAATGGCACACGGCCTGCTGGGCGAGTGGCCAAGGTCGGTGGGCTATACATGGCTTGCTTGAACCTCCCTCGCTCCATCCGATTTCACGTCGAGAATGTTTTTTTTGCTGGTGTGGTACCCGGTCCGGAGTCTCCTTCAACCAGTCAAATCAACCACCTCCTCTCCCCGCTCGTAGACACTCTTCTCGATTTATGGGACGACGGCCTTTTCCTGACTAAGACGCCTCTTCACCCCCACGGTCTACTCGTTCGCTGCGCTCTTGTCCCCGTTGTCTGTGACTTGCCTGCGGCTCATCAAATATGTGGAGCTCCTTCTCACAACAGCAGCGATCCTTGCATCGAATGCAAAATCAAGCAACGTGGGCTCGAAGATTTTGACTTCTGGGCCTGGGACGTACATGACGGTTCTCGTGTCAAAGAGTTGGGTCGTCAATGGAAAGATGCTGCAACTCAGACTGCCCAAGACTCTCACTTTGCCGAACATCATCGCCGGTGGTCAGAACTTTTCAGATTACCTTACTGGGATCCTTGTCAACATGTCGTCGTCGATTCTATGCACTGCCTATATCTTGGATTGTTCCAGAATCACTGTCGAAAAGTTTGGGGAATGGACGATAGCCTTTGTGACGGGGATGGAATCACATTCGATCCTCTTTCCAAACCGCCAACCCGAGAAAAAATGTCCCTCGCCCGTTATTTGTTACGTGCTGGATCGCGAACCGCGTTGGAGAAGTGTGGCCTCAATGCTCTGAGTCAGTTATGCCGAGAAGTTGGGTTGCGATACAACCCTCTTCTCACTGTTGCTTATCTGAGCAATTCCCTGCTTGAATTTGTGAGTGCCCTTATCACCGGTGCAGTTTTCCTTCCTAATGTATTTATTCAGCGTATTTCGCAAGGATGGTTTGATGATGACGGTCAATGCCTCATCTCCCCTCAAGAGCTTGCCCAGGAAATGTACTACGAGGGCTCGAAAGAAGTCATCCGTCAGCATATGAAGCTCAATGTAGCCCGAGAAATATGTCGGGACATCCTCAAGCTTCCAAGCGAAAGGTATGCCAAAATGACCAAGCCGGAGATCGTTGGTTTCATTCAACTCCAAGTGAGCAGTCTCGTTGGCCATCATATCTGAGTCACTCATCTCCACCCAGCGACAAATCAATGGAATTATTGATGCCAAAGAGGACTTGAAGGAAGATGACCCTCGCGACGAGGCACTCAAAGGACGAAAGACATCTGTCCTGGGAAAACAAACTTTGGCTGAGATCCGACGAGATATGTCGTTCCTTCTGCTGCCATCGTGCGTTGGGACGGGACCCCGTCAACCAGGTGAGAAGAAAGGGGGTAGCCTCAAAGCTGACGAGTGGCGCACTTTCTGTACCATCAACCTTCCTATCACCCTCACTCGTCTGTGGACCGCCCCTCATGCTACGGAACGGGAGCAGAAGATGCTAAAGAATTTCCTCCACCTAGTCCAAGCAGTCAGGATCGCCTCATTCAGAGAAATTTCGATCTCTGATGTCCAAGCTTATCGGTATCACATGTACACCTATCTGACGACGCTCATCCTTCTCTACCCTGGAACAAGAATTGTGCCTAATCAACATATGGCGTTACACTTGGGCGACCATCTTTCAAGGTGGGGCCCCGTCCATTCATGGCGTTGCTTTGCTTTCGAGCGATTCAACGGAATGCTCCAACATATCACGACCAACTCCAAGTTTGGTACGTCTCGCTTGCAGCTCGCCGGGCTCTCAGTTTGTTGACCGTACTTACCACTTCGCAGGTGAACTCGAAGGAACCCTATTCCGACACTTCACGCAAGGTCAACGATTAAGAGCGCTTTTCAAAAGTCTTTCACCTGATCCCATCATCGGAAATCTTCTCAAGAAGCTCGTCGTTCAGCACGATGCAGACATCCGCACAACATTCATGGAGGATATGGCTGGATTTGACAACTCCACTGCGCGTCCGACCATCAGGTCTAATAAGCCTGTTCGTCTTCCTTCACCATTGTACGACGCTCTGAAGTTGCTCATTCTCCGTTATGACTGTGACATGGGCAATGGTGTCATCCCCTGGGATGTTAAACTGGTGCGGAGAATCCAACGACGTGACGAGGTGTTCAAACCGCTATATGTTTCCGAACGGGACAGCTATATTATCTTTGATGCTGGCACAACGCGGCAGGCTGGCCAAATCCGAAACATCTTTTTTCATCATCGTGTCCGGAACGATGGAACATCTGTTTGCGATACCTTCCTTCTCGTCGCGCCATTTTCTCCCTTAGAGAAAGCCGAGGATATCTCCGTGGACGTGTTCCGACGCTTTCCAGCTGCTGGGATCTTGTTCCACCGCCACTTTTCACCTGATATCATCATTCATTCTCGAGACATCGCTTGGCACGCGGCCGTCACAGATCTCGAGGTTACGGGAGAAGCTCGCTATGTACATGTATTACCTTTAGTCCGATAGTCAGTGGAATTGTATGTAGTCGTCTGTTCAATGGTCGATAAGGCACCAATGTTTCGATACCAGCCCTTGGGCCTTAGTAGTGAATAGCTTGAGCCTTGAAGCTTGAAGCTTGACCATGAGGCGTAATGTTACACGCCACTCCCCTTTGTTCACCTATCCTCATAAGTATAGGACGCCTCTCTAGGCATGACCCCCTCCCAAACTATTGTATCAGCTCCTCCTTCTACTTGCCTATATCGCTCACGATGGAAGGAATTGAAATTCGTGACTCCCTTTCAATGAACCCTGGCCGGCCTATCACTGTGGGCACTCGGGTTCACTTGTTCTACACCCTCAGGACCATGGAGCGCCGTGGCTTTGTGTTGCACTCAAGTCACAATTGGCCAAATGAGCCTGTGAGCCGCTCCCGCACATTATCGTCATTTACGCGCCCTGACTTCTTTCTTGTCATTCAAGCTGGAGATCACAGTCGGTGATCCGAACGCACTCTTCGGTATGCGACGTGCCATGTGACGAAGAGATCTTGAACTAATGCGGTCGGGTCTAGGTTTGACCGAATGCCTGATAGGCATGACGCCTCATTGCAGACGGGTCATCACCATCCCAGCCAGGCTTGTCCCCGAGTTCACTGCACTTCCGAGGAAGACAATACGCTTGAGTGGGTCGACTTTCGGAGTATTATAGGAAGCCAAATACTAACCCATTCGTCTCAGAGGTCAAAGTCAGACGATTGAGAGCGAATACTGAGGGAAGCGCGTAGCTCCATGCCATTTTCATTGTCGAAGTTATCGTGGACACCCACTTATCGCTCGAGTAGACGTACAGTATGTTTGAGTCGCACTTGGATATCTATAGACATCGGAGAGAGCCATATATATATATGTCGTGGTAATTTGACACTTACACATAGCAATTACGGGAATCTCGTATCCTGAGAGGGATCAGTAAATGCAGACTTGATGCAGACGTTGGTCATAAGTACTCGCAACTTCGTATTGTTACTAGGGGAGCCCCTGACCACGCGATCACGGGACCTGCGCACAGACCAAGATCTATCTCCGACCGAACTTTGAAGTTCACTCCCTTCGTCTTGACTCATCAGCACTTCTTCTACTCTCCACAGATACGCCAAATATCTACCATCCCAATGTCCCATTCCTCATCCTCATCCGCTTCTGCCGTTGCAATAACAACCCTTAGCAATCCTGCCTCGTCTGCCAGGTCTTCTTCGACCGTTGAAATTGACGAACTAGAAAGCGATGTGCAGGAATCATCCATCCCACCAGCCAGGAAACGGCAACGACTTAAGCTGCAACGATCTGCTAAGCCATCTCCACGAAGATCTCTTCCCAAACCTGCCAACCGCAGACTCGCCTCAAAGCTCAAGGGGCGCCGACTTATATCTGAAGACAAATCAAAGCGAGCGGGGCCATCGGGGAAAGCTGAGGTAGCAATAAAGAATCTTCGAGAGGAGAAAGAACAATCTGGAATCATCCGTACGCTCTCATTGAACGACCCCTTATATTGCCGTCTGATCCACTTCGCGTAGCCCTCTCTCCATCTCCATCTCCCTCTCTCCAATATGATATTGCTCACATCGGTGGCGAGGCTCTCAGAGAGACCCTTGTCCAACTGGATATGGCTGAGGCAGCTCTCTCAGGACCGTCCCAAGCAGAGAGTAAGTTTGACAGCGTTGAACTAATGATTTTATCCAACTCACGTCACCGTAGAATCGCAGATCACTTTCATCGATAATGAGCCAGGCAGCGGAAAGGCAGTTAGGCCGCTAGATGACCCCACCAACACCGAGGGGCCTTGCCCTGGAACGCAACACTTAGGGCGAGCGTTCGGTGTTTTTCTTGCCTGCCTTAGATCCAACAACGTCGACTTGAACACCGTGGATCTGAACAACGTCGACTTGAACTCGCTATTTCCAAACTCCACAACCTCCCCATCGGCCGCAGCGTCCAACCAGTTAGGCCAGACAACTCCCGCGCCCCAGCTCGCCGCTCAGGAGCAGTCGTCTGTGGCCTTGATAGGCCCTTCCTCGGTCGTAGCGTCCACCCAAGTGGATCAGACGACTCAGGACCCCCAGGTCGTTTCTCGGCAGCCAGCGTCTATGGTTTTGTGGTGGCCTGACGAAAATGAACTCGCCTGCCATGTCAAGGCTTCGGTTATCTTGAAACGCAGCGATATCAAAAAACGCCTCCTGCTTCGCATTAAACATGCTGATCTCTTTTTCCCCAATAACGTGCTCCCCTGGCGCGGTCTCCCCTTTTCGCTCTACCATAATGGCTATCAGATGCTTAACATTCCTGACGAAGTTCCCTTCCCCGGTTTTGAATCCTCGCAATCTTCTTGCCGAGGCATTTCTGGCTTCACATATGCATTATGCACCCCATGGGTCCGCGTTCTTCCCAATGATGTCTCCCTCGGAGTGATATTTCGCAAAGTTCAACCTGCGGATCTTCATCGTACGTGCTGCTTATTTATATGGTCAAATTTGAGCTAATTTACTACCAACATCAGTTCTGAAAACAGGCCAGATACCCGTCCTCATTTCCGCATCACCCCATCCATCCTCGCCTCATACGCGTGCTCGGCAACTTTACATTTCAGGGCAGCGAATGTGGCAAGATCGCAATGGTCCAGCTAAGGAGTCTGTAGCCCAACATCTCTATGGCGATTATATGGCTCCTTCTCGAACAGATGTGACGATCGATACGCTTTTGTCATCCGAACGTGAAGGTTTACGAGGCGTATCTCATTCAATGAGCCGCCCTCCAAAGATCGATGCGTTGCTTCGGCGCGCTGCAAACGACGGCGTCGAGAGTGACGAGGAGGAGGGAAAGGAAAGCGAGGAGGAGGGAGACGGCTCTGAGACAGAAGATGCCTCAGTCGATGCTGCCACATCTCGGTCGCATCGCAGAACCTCCGGGTCTCGCCGTCGACGACGGAGACCCACTGTTGAGTCGGACGAAGACGAAGGGCGTGCTCCTCCTCTTCGATCGCATGGCGCATCCTCCAGCTCTCGCCGTCAACAATCGGGGCAAAGTGTTGAATCAGACGATGGCGAGATGCCTGCTTCTCCTCCTCGATCGCATCGCACATCCTCCAGCTCTCGCCACCAACGATTGGGACGCAGTATTGGGTCAGACGACGGGACGAATCCCTCTCCTTCTCGGTCACCTCGCAGCACCTTTGGCTCTCGCCGTGAGTCTCACCGAAGGGCCAACGGACCTTGGGCGCCTTCTCGCCTTGCCAAGGTGCACGATGGCAAGGAGACTCGTCGGGTATTACGCAGTCATCATCGCAGAAGTCATGATGAGAATGCACCCCCTCCCGCTAAAAGCCAGAAGTCTCATCGTCACTGATTTGCACGCATCCTGCTTTCCCTCATTTTGCTTTCGCCATACGTTAGAATCGATCGCTCTCATAACATTGTATCCGTGCTCATCCTTTGCAAATAGTAGTGTATCTATACATAATGGCAACATTGCCCAGAACATTGCCGCATAGCTAGTAGCCCTTCTTGCTTAAGAACAAGGTTCTCATTGTCTTTACCCCAGCAGCATTCTTAGCTTTTTGTATTCCTTAGGCAATCAAATCGCGTGATCCTTAGGACGGCGCGACGTACTGTTGCTTCGAAAGTACCCTCGAATAAAATGCTAAAAGCCCGGGATAGCACATGGAGTCTTCGTCGTTGCTGCAAAGGCGGGCATGGATGGCGCATTCCCAAATTGGGCGATCATTTAGCGCTCAACGGTATGTGCCGCTCCTGATCGAGTTATGTGCCAGTGCGATATCCAACTCAGCTTTGTATCCTTTGTGCTTCACCAGTGCCACCACCACGTTTCTAAAAGCAAATCCCCCCAGATGTTCGTGCTCCCCTCTTTCCATCCTACTCTCCTCACTCCTCACAAACGATGTCGCAAGCACGCTCCATATGGTGAGTCTAGCTAGTAGCTGCACCAAGACCTGTCGCTTTTGCGTGTGCTTACACCTCGTCCAGGTCGCTCGTGTGCGATGGCGGTGTCAAGACTCCCTTTCGTGTGGA
>JAPEVF010001340.1:0-10870 GCA_029747585.1 Pleurotus djamor | reverse complement strand
ATGAACAAATGATGTACAAGGCTGGAGAAATCGACAGGCGATACTGGGAACGCCAACGACAAACTCGGAAATCCGCTCCGCGTTCGGAGAAACAATCATCTTCCTCCTCCTCCTATACTAAAAAACAAAACAATTCTTCCTCTTCCTCTTCTTTCACTAAATCTTCCTCCTCTCCTTCCTCCTCCTCTCTCCGCACTCGCTCCGATGCTCGCTCCCTTAGTGTGGCCTTTTCAGCGCTTCCCACGCCACAGTGCCGCAGCGTGGAGACTGCTTTTGAGCGGCGACTCAAAGTTTCCTAGATAAAGAGGGACCTCGTGATTCGAAGGTCACCTGAAGGTCACCCCGCTCCTTCGTGATCTCACCCGTGATCATTACCCCTTCCCCCCCTCNAGCACCGAGTTCATCGCCCTCGACGTCGAGCAAAGCATTTACAACGTCAACTAAAGCTGCGTAGGACGCCCACCACAACGACCAAGCCTTCCGTCATTTCCTGTCATCCCCCAGACTTGCCTTCAAGGCGTTTCCTTTCCCTGACGGCCACTTTGTGCTATAATCTCTTCATTCCCCTCTTCGACATCGATATCATCCATCATGGCGCAAGCAACGTCGACTTCCCAAGATCAAACCATACCGCCTGCATCGTCCCAAGCTCCGGTCCAAGCCCCCGTAGCACCAGATGTGCCAAATGTTTCTATTGGGAACATTGATCAAAATCAGCTTATGACTATCCTACGTCACCTTCCAAACGTCTTCACTAAGGTATGTATCACATTCTAGCTTGCATGGATGAAAGGAACACAGTGATGCGAAACCACATTGTCGATTCAATATCGCGGCCACACGTGACTATAGTACCTTCATCACGCTTTCTGCGCATGCTGTCATGGGCCATGGCCTCTTCACCTCTTCTGCGGCTTTGTTCCTTATACAGATGATTGATCAAGTTCTTTATGACTCATTTTTTTTNATTCATTCTGCTGTCTTGTAGCTTGCTGAAGGCAACAAGGACTCCGATGCGGCCCAAACACTCTCGAACCTCTCTCAAGCCAATGCCAATTTCCCTTTGGCTTTTCAACTTGGACAGCAACCCAATCTTGGAGCTCTTCAGCACCCAATGCCTATAGCTGGTTTACGTGAGTTCGCCTAAACATATCATTGCCCCCCTCTGATTGAGGAGCGTCTTCCTTTAGCTATTCAAACCCTCCCCGCCGCTCGTAACGGCCAAGCCCCCCTATCCCATGAGCAGTCGAACCAGGAGGGTGAAGATCATAGCGACGGGGACGAGGGCACTCAGGAGGGCCACTCTTCAAACCACATCCCCGGAACAAGTGTGATCGGTGGCACGAGAAGGGGTCGTAATCCTGCCATTGGCAGCGATGAGTGGGCGAGGCAGCGGAAGGACAATCACGTACGTTGTGTTTCTTGTCACATTAATCTGTGGTACTTATGGTCGTAACAGAAAGAAGTGGAACGACGTCGACGTGGCAACATCAATGAAGGTATTAATGAACTCGGGCGTATCGTACCCAACGGCTCGGGAGAAAAGGCGAAGGGCGCTATTCTTGCTCGTGCCGTCCAGTACATTCATCACCTCAAAGAGAACGAAGCACGGAATATCGAGAAGTGGACGTTGGAGAAACTCTTGATGGACCAGGCCATGGGTGATCTGCAATCCCAACTGGGCGACGCACAGACCCAAAACGCTGAATTGCAGCGTGTCAAGGGTGAAATGGAGAGGCAGATGGGGGAGATGCAGACGGAGATTTTGACACTTCGAAAGCAGTTGGAAGGGAACGACAAGGTTGAGGTTGGGTCGAAGAGACGTTCGCCTGATGATGGTGGCGAGAGCTCAGCGGAGAAAAAGCAAAAGACAGCCGAGTAAGCTGCCTCTTCGTATGTTTCAACGACCTGTTCGCTCATGGATATCTTCGGTGTAGGTCATGATGTCTCTGCGCTCAACGCCCTACCAGATTTTCATCCTCCATGTATAACCATCGCATCTCGGTCGCGGCTCCTCCACTATAGTATTGAATATGATAAAGTTGCTGGGTTCAAAGAGTTTTCTTTTCYTTTTTCTGCTCCCTTGTACATATAGTGATTGTCTCTCTATAGCTCTGAACGTCATCGAACGTTGTAGGATGTATCGTAGTAGTATCGGTATCACCATTTTCTTCCCTTTGACCCCCTTATCGCGTTCGTCGCCGTTTTCAGGCTTGCTTGATCTGTCAACTATTTGCTTTCTCTGGATCCGTTGTGCTGCCACTCAACCCTCTAGCTCCTACTTAGGACGAACGCAGACCCTGAAGTGAGCTATCGGTATTCCTCCTCCTTTCGGTCCCTGTGCTCACTGCCTCTTCGACTAAGGTTCGTTCGTGTCCTCTGATCGACTTTATCTTTGTCTTCATGCTTTAATTTCCATTGAACACTCAACGGTCTCATTTCGATAGCTGTACTATGGCGGCGCTTGCACTCAATACTCCGCATGCAGGTTGCAAGGTGGCCTGTGGAGTTCAGTTCGATGGGCAACTTTGGAAATGTCATACGGATTCACCAGAGCTCTCGCTTCCTCTCTAATACCGCCAGGCGTTCATGAGAGTTTCTGAAGTTCACACAGGCGTAATCGCATCGGTACGTTTGTCCAACGGTCTTATCTGTTCTCCGAGTCACCACAACCACTTCTGGGATCCCAGATGCGCTCCTGCCGTACGATGTGTAACCGAGACTTCGCCTCCGACGTCTCAGCTATGCGAAACTCAGGAAAGCCACCAGACTCTTTACACATACTCCTCTTGATCACCATCCAAGAACCTCTGATCGAAGTTGACTTGTCAGGCTCCTCGCCCGAGCAGTGGCAAGTTTTGGCACCGTGATCACTACCACGCCCCTCCACACCGTAACAGATATCGCTTCGACTTTCGTAAGTCGCGTATGCGTTGCTCGGGACCCCCTAGCAAATTCTCACTTACGCCGATGGTCATTCACAGTTGGCCTACCCACGATGCATGTCTACCATTGTATATAAGGACCGACCTTTGCTGAGTTGCCTTTCAGCATCAACTCAAACTACAAGTCAAGCATCGACCAGGTAACTTCACCCCTCCTGAGCACGCGCACTACGTCGACTAACGGTGTTTAGCTTCTAGACAAACCGCAAGATATGACATCCTACAACATCCACCAACAAACCTGGTGCTCTGTGCTGCATCCGGCATCGCGACTGGTTGTGTCGGGACCCAGGCCCACCTTCAAGAACTGATGTCTGCGAATTTGCAACCCACAATCGACGCCATGAACATCGGCAATTGGAACGTTGTTTGGGGTCCTAACGTTTGGAAACTCAACCCAGATGATACAGAGGCCGCTGCTGACCACACTTGGTACGTCGCCCACAACCCCGCCGCGGTCTTTGAAGATGGAAAGCCATACGACACCTATGTCGTATCGATCACAGGCACGGCGACGAATTCCCAAGTCGATGCCGATGAAGATACCCAAGTCAGCCAGATTGTTGACTTTAATCAGTGGGCAGAATCGGGGTTCGATACCACACCATCCCCTACGAACCCCGATGAATTCAGTGAAAGCACACCGTATATCGCTCTGGGCACTGCCAATGGCGTCCATTGGCTCCTCACCATCCCCACGAAAGAAGGGACGACGCTTCCCCAGTTCCTTCAGACCATCCCTGCAACATCACGCATCGTATTCACCGGGCACAGTCTCGGTGGTGCGCTGAGCCCCACAGTTGCGACGGCAGTAGCCCAGGCGAGCATCGTAAAAGCCCCTTCATCCAACCTTTTCACCTACCCAGTTGCTGGTCCCACTCCTGGAAATGGCCCCTTCGCAGAGCTTTATGCCCAAACCTTCCCCCGGGTGGACGCACGCGGAGCGGTTTATCAGGCGTGGAACACCGTCATTTGGAATACTTACGATATCGTACCACACGCGTGGAACTCTGGCTCTGTTTCCGGACAGAGCCTTGCAGATATCGTCACAATTTATGGAGAACTGTCATTCGGCCTGAAAATCGTGGTATCGCTCGCGGTGGGCCAAGCGCAGGAGCAAGTCAAAGATGTTCCCATCTATATCCCTCTCCAAGGCACCGAAGTCGCCCCCAGCGTCCCGCCAGTCACACCACAAGATTTCGATGCATTCCTTACTACTGCTGGGTACCAACATGTTTATGGGTACTATGATGTGATTGGCACACCCGTCGTACCATCTCTCGGCGATGCGCCTGACTCCCGTCAAGCCATCAAGCGCACTCCAGTGTTAGGCCTGCTCGCGAAGGAGAGCGAGAAGGCCAAGGCTAAGGGAGATGGTAAATAAATAGTCGCAATCGTTGAACCATAGTCTTCGAATCTGTAACTGTAGCATCTGTACCCGATCTACCCTCTGCTACTGAACGTGACGATATTCGGCTCTCTCCCCTCATAACGTTTGACGGTTGACAGTCTTCTCCAGCCTTTTGAATCTTGTTCAATTCACTTCCTTCCCAGAATCCCGTCGTCCCCGGCTCTGGTACACCCGACTTGCTAAAGCAATCTGGGAGATGTACGCAAAGGGCACTATCTTTTCGGAAAAGTTGAAAGCCCTGCGCTGAACCTTCTTGCTCTGGCTGCCAGACAGGCTCTCTTCACGTTACGCGTACCATCGGTTACATAAAGTGGGAAACGTATACAGAGTCATGAACTTGAGCAAAGTAGTCTACCGTTGTAACGCGTATAAGTACTCTAACAATAGTCGGAGCGGTTGCGCATGACAAACACTTTGTCTTTCAAACTACAGGCAGCTTCTCTCCGTCCGTACCTTCCTTGACCTCCAAGAAGTTGAGAACTGGAATATGCTTATACTCGGGGGCTTGACCGCTGAGCGTTGGAATGATCGGGGTCCCAAACACCCCATAATACGCAAAGACGTGTTGGTACATCACAGTCTGTATGAAACCATGCCAGTCCTGCGGGGTGATTGGCTTCACCTTGGAAACAATTTTCGTTCCCTGGAGAGGCATATACACCGGGACGCCGCGAAGGAGGACCTGGGTAGCGATAATCTTGGCGCGGACGAAGAAATCCAATCCGCAAGGTAGTTTACCAAACAACACAGGGATCTCGTCAAGACACTGCCCTTTGACAGTTCTGGAGTTCCAAGCATGTGGTATCATGTCGTACGTATTCCAAAGGTTGGTGTTCCAAACTTGGTATCCGGAATTGCCGCATTGAATACGAGGGAACGTCTTTGCGTACAAGTCCGCGAAAGGACCGTTGCCGGGGCTAGGTCCGGCGATGGGGTATGTGAGGATGTTGGACACGGGGTTTTTGACCAGACCTGCCTTGGCTACAGCCAGCGCGAGGGTGGGACTCAAGACTCCGCCGAGACTGATCCCGGTGAAGACGATACGCGAGGTTGGAGGGATAGTACCAAGGAACTGAAGAATCGTCGTGCCTTCTTTGTTACCAGGGATTGTGAGGATGCGATGAACACCCTTGGCTGTTCCGAAAGCGAGGTAGGGTTTCGTTTCGTCGATGTGGTCGCGCTCGGTGAAGGATGGGACGGTGTCGAAGCCTAGCTCAGCCCACTTTTCAAAGTCAACAACCCGGAAAACGTCATAGTCTTCCTCGCGATCCACGTCGGAAGATGCAGTGGCTGCAATGGAGACAAAGTAGGTGTCGTATGGTTTGCCATCTTCAAAGACGGCTGTTGGGTTGTGGGCAATGTACCAGGTGTTATCGGCAGGACCTTTGGTGTCGTCAGGGTTGGCTTTCCAAGTGTTAGGGCCCCATACGACCTTCCAATTACCAATAGACATTGAGTCGAGGATGGGTTGTAACTGGGCTGACATCGTTTTCTGAACGCTAGCTTGGGTGCCAGTAACACCAAGGTTGATGCTCGACCCAACACAGAGCACCCATGCTTGTTGGTGAATGTTGTAAGTAGTTCCAGACATATTTCTTGTGGTTGCCGATCTGTGCAATACGGAGGGTTTAGTTGAGGTATGGAGGTGTAATTCAGTAAATTACTTACAAGCTTGTGTATCGTGGATGATGCGATGATTTACAAGGGCAAAGGAGCCCTTTATAGACACGAAGCGATCTGAGCGAAATTAGAGTATGAACCCAGGGCACCAGCTATCGACCGCCGGCGTTGAACGAATCAAGGGACAATGAACAGCACGTGAAGCCGTTGGAGGATTGACTTGTCCTCCGGATGAATAGTAGCCCACGCATACCCGTCAATAACAAGTCAATAACGGCAACTAGATAGGAGCGCTGTTGTGAGCCGGAGAGTAATGACTGAGCTTCTCTGAGACCGACCGGGCATAGGAGACCTGCTACAAGCACAAGGAAAGTGAGTGTGGTTAACTAACTCTTCGTTGAGATAACTTAACGATTACTTGGCTTGGTAGTAGAGTAGGCAGAAGCCGGCCAACAGGCCCCGAAAACAACTTCGGAACATGTAGCTTTTGAGCGCAAGCAGCATAACGCCGACGAGGATGTCATGCGTTCGACTTTGAGCTTCGCTGAGCAAGTCAGTTATACGCTGGTGGAGGCCCCGGGCGGAATTTTGCGCATCTCCGGGGTCAGGAACATGGTGTTCCGGGAAGTAGAGTTGTCATGCGTTGAGTTGGCAGGTGTGGGAAAGTGATCCTTACAGACACACCTGCACAGGCTTACGGTCGACTCGAGCTCCTCCGAGTCCTCCACTCTTTCAAGTCGAAGCATCGAGTATCCGAACTCGATGTCGTCCACATGATATCACGATCGTATGCCATGATGGGTTCATTGGGATCTCAGGTCACCATTTGGATGGTTGAGTTTTGTCCAACGGTTCGAACCGTCGATACTCCGAGTCTCCACTCTAGAGCTTTCAAATACGAACTTTATGACACAACGGCACTCAAGTTATTGGTCTCAGAGTCCTGACGATGCTTTCTATGGTCAAGAACTCATAATAAAACACTGGCTATTACGAGGCCGCAACCTTTGCATCAGTCCTCGGATCGTCGTCAGGTCTTCTCCGAGTCATGCTGGGTCTTCTTCATCCAGGATTACTCGCTAGCTCATGCGTATAGAGGTGCTTCTGGAGCTTCTAGAATGATGGAAACTCGTAAATCCGGGGGCTCTTTCAACCGCATGCTCTTTCGTAGCGTTGAAAATACCTAGCGACGCCTGCCAGCTTCTTTGCTAGCACCCTTGCATCTTCACCCCGGACAGTAAGTTTTTTNGACGCCTTAAGTTGTACAAATCTTCAACGCGTTCATTCATCTTTAGGCTGAAATCCGCATCATGGTTGCCTTCAACATCTTCCAGCAAACTTGGGTTCTCTGTGTTGCATCAGGCATAGCGAACAACCTGCTCGGGACGCAGGTTGATCTCCAGAATGCGATGTCGGCGAACTTGCAGCCTACACTCGATTACATGCAGATCGGTAACTGGAAGGTCGCCTGGGGCCCAACGTCTGGAAGGCCAACTCAACCGATGCGGAGGCTGCCGCCGACCACACCTGGTACATCGCCCACAATCCAGCTGCAATATTTGAAGATGAAAAACCGTACGATACCTATGTCGTGTCGATCGCGGGCACAGCGCCAACCTCGAAAATTGCTGCCACCGAAAACGCCGATGTCGACAAGGTTGTTGACTTTAATCAATGGGCTCGGTTAGGATTCGACACCCCACCGACCACCGACCACCATAAAATCGATCCTACCAAGCAATACATCGCTCTAGGCACCGCTCATGGCGTTAATCGCCTCCTTACCATCCCTACGAAGGAAGGCGTAACTCTTCCTCAGTTCCTTGGCACGATCCCGAAGACTTCGCGCATCGTGTTCACTGGCCACAGTCTCGGGGGTGCTCTGAGCCCGACAGTTGCGATGGCTGCCGTTACCGCGGGCATGGTGAAAGTCCCCGTCTCCAACGTTTTCACGTACCCAGTCGCGGGTCCCACGGTAGGCAACAGCCCCTTCGCTGCGTTGTACGCAAAGACGTTTCCCCGCATTGACGCCCACAAGGCCATATACGAAGTTTGGAACACCGTCATCTGGAATACCTATGATATTGTCCCACACGCCTGGAACTCTGGTTCCGCCAAAGGCCAGAGTCTCCTCGATATGCCGGGACTGTATGGGAAGCTGCCTTGGAAGCTTGATCTTATGTTGCACATCGCAGTCGTTGCCGCACTGAAAAAGGTTTGCAAGGTCCCTGTATACATCCCTCTTCAGGGCACACAAGTTGCCCCGACCGCCAAACCAGACACACCAAAGACTCGCGATGAATTGATGCAAATCGCTGTCTACCAGCACTATCTCGGCTACTACGATGTCATTGGAACGCCCATCGTCCCCACTCTCCGCTCTGCGTCGAATGCGGACAAGTTAGATCATCATGAACCGATGCTCGATTTGATTGAAAAGGCCAAGAAAGAGATAGAGGCGGAACTTTTGATGGTGTAGCCGGAGAGTGGACAACTACCATCCAAGTTTCATAGAGAATTCCCTGTTAAGGACACATTTCACTACGATACACGGTACATGCACCTCTATGCCAATCTTGAGGCGACTGTTTAATGATCACCCGCGCGGTTAGAGAGCTCATACTCACCCACCTTCAGTAACTACATCAGAAGTTTCGCAAGGAACTTTTTCAGTTTTCATGAGCTCAAGCAAGTCCGAAAGGTGCGGAAAGTGCTCAAAAAGTCAAAAAGTCGACGAGCGACGTAGGACGGACGAAAACTCACCGCCACGAAAGTGGACCGATAACAGAAGCCTCGGTCTTTGGTCTCTTGATAGTTCTATGGACTATATCCTTCCTCCCCTCGCAAGTTTTGATTTATTTTGATTTATTTAGCTAATTTTTCACCCAAAGAGTCAGCTGTGGCCGTAACAGAGGCAACCTCGGAATAGAATACCCTTCAAGATAATAGTCTCCATGTCTGAAGGCATAGTAGCTAATAGCCTCGCTGGTCAATGGCCATGGGTACTCAGTCAGAAAGCCGTGTTGGGTCGGAGGCCGGGGGGATAATATATAGGTTGGATGTATGGACGCGAGCAAGATATGGGGATGTCAAGTGGATATGGATGGGTTTAGAAGTTTCGCAGCTGTAATGATGTGGATGTACAGATTGACAATCTACTACTTGGAGAATATTGATGGCAGGGAGGAGGTTCGGATTTGGGAGAGCGTGTTGCTAACTTACAAACACTTGTCGAGGACGTCGTGAGTGGAGGCAGGTCCTCGCGAACGAAGATCCCCTCCGAGTAACCAAGCAGGGACCAGGGACGACAGAAGTCAGTCCCATAGATGTGTAGATTTGGGCGAAACATATTCTGAAAGAGGGGGTACCCCTTCGTAGATTATATTTTCGAGTAGAATACAAGGGGGGTCTGTGCAGATTTTGGGTGCCCGATTCACGCTTCACTCAGTGAAGGCTCGGCAGGTCGGCCACTCGAATATTCTATGTTATTCATGCGAATAAAATCTTACGAAGTTCGCAAGCAAAAAGTTTCATGTAATTCTCCTGTCCCTAGAAAGGGGGCGTCTAGTGTGGGAAAGCTACCCTGAAGGGGGAACTCAGAATTTCCAGTGGTCTACCGTCTCATCGCATCAAGCTACTTGCTCCGTTCCCCATTATTACGAAGCTGTTCTCCCGGGCTCCAGTGCAGTCATCGTCGGTCAGCATAGAGTGATGTCGGACGCCTTTGACGTCATTCCCTTTGAGGCGAGTCTACCAACGGATATCACGTCCTCACTGGCTAAAGAAGGATGTAGGATATACAAGGGTCTTGGAAGAAACTAGGTTCTGGGTCTTTTGGAAACGTTTATAAAGGTACGCCCGCCCTTACGATCCAGCCCTTTGAGGCCCTTTATGATGTATATGCTTCATAGGGACGTATTTGGGAATAGATGTAGCGATTAAAGAAGTGCTACCATCCACCGAGTACGACGTCGCCAAATACTTTGAGCGGGAATGGCGTCTGATGAAGGAGGCGAGGCATCCAAATGTGGTGCTCTACCTGGGACTTTCACGCGCACCAGATCCAGATGGTCGAATCTTCATCATATCCGAGTTCATCGACAACGGCAACCTCAGGACATACATCTTTGACAAGTCAAAACCTTTTCCATGGCGGCTTCGCATCTCTTTTGCCACTGATATAGCCCGCGCTCTCGCATATCTTCATGCTCGGAAGTGCATACATCGCGATTTGAAGGGAGAAAATCTACTGGTGACGTCAAATGGCCGCCTAAAGATCACGGATTTCGGGTTTGCGCGTATCGCGGCTCGGAATGAGGACGAGATGAAGCGTTTGACGTTTTGTGGCACGGACTCGTATATGTCTCCGGAGATTCTACTTGGGGAAGAGTTCGATCTGCCTACGGACATATTCTCGCTTGGGATCATTTTTTGCGAGATCGCAGCGCGCAGACTTGCCGATGATACCCACTTCAAACGCACCCCACCATCGTTTGGGATCGACGAAGCTGAAGTTCGTAGCCTGGTCAGCTCTGGATGCCCTGAAGCCTTCATCACATTGTGTCTGGACTGCCTCGTGACCGATCCCACCAAGCGTCCTACCACTCGAGAAATTTTGGAACGTCTTCGTGTTATCGAAGCCGAGGTTCTGGCTCGTCCAGATGAAGTTGACAATATGCACCTTGGTAGCGTCAAATTCATGACTGGTGGCAAGAGGCCTGGTGGGGCACCACGCATTCCAAGCTTTGGAATGGGCGTAGGCAAGGATATCCGCAATGGCAAGGATGACGAGAGCGACGAGAGCGACGAGGAACTCATCGAGGCAGTCAAGAAGCTCTCACACGTTGATCTTAATAGCGAATGGAGCAGCTACCAGCTGGACAACGAACCACTG
>JAPEVF010000134.1:0-95374 GCA_029747585.1 Pleurotus djamor | reverse complement strand
TCCCTTTTGGCGGCCAAAAAGTGTCCCCGACTGGATCAAGAAAGCGAACAATATGCTAGCGAGCAAAGGTGCTTTACTGAGCTTCTGTGCTTATTCCGGCTTTGTGGCATGCAAAATTTCGCCTGCCTTTCTCGAACCGGCGAGCGAGCAGGTTGACTTTATCAATCCGTACGCGCCGTTTCTACTAATTTCCTGGTCTGTGACCTGATATGAATAGCTTGATAGGCAATGGAGGTGATACACCCAACGGCTCGGGGGGAATGATACCTTCCACAGCACCCCCATTTGCAATGACGCGCTGGGTCGCACAGACGCGTCAGAACTATGTTTCGATGACACCTTATAACCACACCGATACGTCTATCCACGGCTTTCAGGGGACACATCAGCCCGCAATTTGGATGGGTGAGAGTGGACAGGTTGTCGTGGTTCCTGGGGCGGGGACGGTGACAGCCGTGTTTGAAGGGAGAGGAATGCCGTTTGACAAGGAAACGGAAGTCATCACCGCCAGCTACTACAGTGCGCGACTCGAAGCAAAAGGAGGGGGAAGTATCCTCGCGGAACAAAGCGCAAGTGCGTATTTTCTGCCCCGGCACTACATTTGACTTGATTTTGGGATAGCATCTCGCGTCGGACACCTGCGGTTCAGCTTTCAGGACACAGAGACGCCATACATCTTACTAGAAGCCAGCCGAGCCTCTGTCATGGGCTCTGCTGACACCTCCAACGTTACATTTCCCCTTGGCTCCATCTCAATTGATCCAGAATCTCGCGAAATATGTGGCTCCAACGCTGAACGTCAAGACTTTATCATCGATCCCGTTTCGACGCCTGCCTCTGGATTTCGAGGCTACTTTTGTGCTCGCTTCGATGTGCCATTCCAATCTTTTGGCGTTATCAAAGACAACGTCACGCATCCAGGGATATCCTCTGCCGAGTCGACACTCCTTTCTGGCTATGCCGTGTTTGCTCCCAGCACCACGGTCATTAATGTGCGCGTTGGCGTCTCTTTCATTTCTACCGACCAAGCAAGAAAGAATCTTGACACCGAGATCCCAGACGGTACCACTCTGGAGTCCACGGCGCAGAAGACAAGAGCCGCCTGGGCCGAGAAGATGAATAGGATCAAAATCGCGGGTGCTACTGACGACGAAAAGATGATTTTCTATACTGGATTTTACCACACCCTGCAATATCCGTACGAAACAAGTGAAGACGGAAAGTATTATTCTGGCTATGACGATTCAGTGCATGAGGGTGTATCTTATAGCGGTTATTCAATATGGGTATGTTTTTCTCTCCCTACGTCTCTGATGCCTTCGCTGATCATCGTTCTTAAAGGACACTTTCCGTGCAGAATGGGCTTGGTTAATCCTTTTTGCTCCGGAACGGGTGCCGGATATGATAACCAGTATGCTTCAAGATTATAAAGAGGTGTGATCCACCTGTTCGTCTACCTATCTGTGATACCATTGGGTTGTTAGGGCGGATGGCTCCCAATGTGGAAAAATATCATAGGTGAGTGCTTGTCTTAGCTTATCAGGTGTTCTTTCTATTCATCCGACGACGTCAGAGACGAACATCATGGTAATTGTCCTTTGGTGGATCATCGTGGCAAGGCTCTGACCTGCGAACAAGGTCGCAACTCACGCCGATTCGCTCATCGCCGAAGCTGTAGTCAAGGGCGTCAAAGGGTTCGACCTCGACCTGGCATGGGAAGCTGTTCTCAAGGATGCCACTGTGCCCCCAGTCAACGACACAACCACTTCGTAAGTTCACCCCTCCCAACCTCGGTTTCAAGCTCACCCCAAGCCCAGATATTTCGATCGCGAGGAGGTAAGCCCTCTAAATGCTTCAAGTGACCTCAAATATAAACATCGTTTCACTAGCACGTCGATTATGAAGTTCGAGCTGGGTTGACCTCTGTCTACGACACTAAAGGCTGGGTAGCTGATGATGTCCATTCCGAATCCGCCTCTCGCACTCTAGATTATGCATGTAAAGCTGGCCATCTCGTTTTTTGAGCACATGATGCTGATTCACCCCGCTAGATGATGACTACGCTGTTGCTGTACTCGCTTCACACCTCGGCAAGGAAAAGGAAGCTCCCTTCTTCATGGATCGTAGCCTTCAAGCGGCTTTCACCTTGTTTAATAATCGAACCGGTTTTATGGAAGCACGCAACGCTGATGGGTCTTGGGCCGGCGAAGATGCTGGATGGACCGAAGGCGATAAATGGGCATATTCGTTTGACGTCGTACACGACATTCCTGGCCTGATTGAGAAGAGGGGTGGACCTGACGCTTTCGTGCAATCGTTAGAGGATCACTTCAATGGAGGTGCGTGCTCTTCGAACATTAGTTTTGCCCATTCTGACGATCTGGATAGGCCATAATGATCATACAAATGAGGTAAATGTTTATCAACTTCGTTTCTATCTTGTTGATCATAATCGCCCATCAGCCCTCGCACCATATCCCGTATCTCTATGCAATGGCAGACGCCGCTCACAAAACCCAAGAGCGCGTGAGGTCAATCGCTAAATCGGATTATGGAACTTCCGCGACTGGTCTTGCTGGAGTTCGTTTTCCTCCTTCCCCTCTCAACCCGGACCATTTGTATTGATCCCCGCTTAGAATGAAGATTGTGGCCAGATGAGTGCTTGGTGGCTCTTCAGCTCTCTGGGCTTCTACCCTGTCAATCCTGTGTCGGGGAAGTACATCGTTGGCTCGTAAGCCTTTTCTCTGGTTCGTTTGGTTCCATATTTGAACGAAATTTAGGCCTTTTTTCGACGAGGTCACAATCGACCTCCCCGGCGTAGACAAGCCTCTTGTCATCACATCCACTGGCGCGCCTTCAAACATCTATGTTCAGGCCCTTTCGGTTAACGGTGAACGCGTTGAGAGACCAATGCTCGAACATGCTTCGTTCGCCTCAGGTGGACATGTCGTTTTCGAGATGAGTGATAAGATCCAACCTGCCGGGTTCTCTAGATTTGTGAGTCATCGTCCTTTTGTGCCTTGCTATCCGACGGCGTTCATTTTTGATTGTCAGTACGACTCACCCTCCAACTCGCCTATCTTCAATGAACACAACGAACTGTGAGAGAGGGTACGAATAAGAGGATATTTTCTCTGTGTAGTCTCTTCCTTCAATGTGATTCCCGGCTCTCGAACGGCGATTACAAGTAACAAGTGTACATGGCTGCACAAATTGGTTAGAAGCTGGCACAGCCAACGGCCTATGTGCTAGACTCGAAGCACCCATGGCTTTTTAGAAATCCACTAATACATGTCAGTCTGCCATCCAGCCAAGGGGCAATGTCTTCGTGCACATCCACGCTCTAGATCGCCCCCGCTGCATGTTCCTGTGCGGATTCAATGTGGCCTATATACCGCAGACCATACTGGCGTCTTTATTGACAAGGGGCCCTGAGCATTATGCTTCCTTCCCCTTCTTGCACCGCCATTTGTGCAGGAGTTCCTGCGTCCCTTATAGGTCCCAACTTTAATTTTTCCCAAAAACGCAGATTATAAAGGCTCTCCGGACGATGGAGCTCGAGTCCGTCACACATTCCTCCTCTGCTGCTTCGCCGTCAATATCGACGTCGCGTCGACTCCAACTCGCACCATGAGGGCTACGGCTACGACTGTTTTACTTCTTGCGCCTCATGTCGTCATAGGACAGGAACTTGGTCTTTCCGCACTCTTGGCATCCGCCCCGACCAATTTCGATCCTGTCCCAGCCAACCCTCTTCAAGCCTTAGTTGCCGATAATCGCAAACGACAATCGCCAGGCATGATAACCGGCTTGCTTGGCTCTCGACAATTGTCGTGCAACGTTGGTTGGGGGTAACCGGTACTGTCCTAACCTTCCAGGACTTTGCTGCCCTATCGGTGGGCAATGCTGTAACAACGGGCGTATGTTCTTGAGTTCAAAAGTTGACTCCACGAGGATGCTCATCGTTTCTAGATTGTTGTCCATCTGGACAGGTTTGCTATCTTAGCGGGTGTTGTAGGCGTTCAGAGTCAGGTTGTGGTAGTGGTTGCTGTCCAACAGGATCTAGCTGTTGTGGAGGTTCGTGCTTCCCATCTACTTCCGTCCATGTATACTTAGGCCTGACTCTATCCTCACAGGTTCGGGTCGTTGCTGCGCTGCAGGGTGAGCAGATCGAGCAGATCTCATTGGACTGTATGTCATGGGCTAACATCAACGGCAGCTCTCGCTGCGTGACCATTGAGGGACGCATCACTTGTTGTCCGAATGGTCAGACGTGTGATGCGTGTACCGAGAAGGGGTACCCGAAGTGTTCCAATTTCCGCGATTATTGCTGTCGTAAGTTATTGTCCTTCTTTCAATGATGGAGCTGGGATCACTCAAGTTTTGTGCTCCAACTCGTAGCTCGAGGTCAGGAGTGCTATAACAGTGGTTCAGGTGTTCGTTGCAGAACACCGCCGCCACCGCCGCCTCCACCCCCACCACCTCCACCCAAGCAAGAAGACCCTCCTCCGCCAAAGCAGGAAGACCCTCCCCCTCCCAAGAAAGAGGATCCACCGCCGCCGCCACCACCACCACCACCCAAGCAGGAAGATCCTCCAAAGGTGGACCCTCCAAGACAAGATCCTACGCCAACCACCACAACCACCACAACTCGAGTAGCCAGGACAACTGCAGCCCCAACCACAACGTTCATCCCGAGCTCTACGACATCGCTAAATTTCCCCACGTCGACAGTAGCTCCTTCGTCTGGGTTCATCAACCAGGTCGTGAGCTTGAACGACCCTAGGCTGACATACTTTGGTTCCTCTTGGTCCGAGTCCTCTTCGAGCTGCTTTTCTGGTGTTTCTTCCAAGAAAGCTGCCGGCGGCGCGCATTCCATTCGCTTCGCATTCCTAGGCGAGTGCTTAAACATTTTTTGATCCGTTCTTTTCTGACCTGTCCATTTTGGCTTGAATTAGGGACGGGTGTTTTTGTCAACGTCGCGAAAGGCTCCACCTCCGGTCTTTACGGCGTGACCATTCTTGACGACCGCAATTCGAGTGTCGAAGCTACACTTCAAGTTGATGCTTTCTCGTCTGGGAACTCCAGTTGTGGTATCGGCTATTCGAAGGTCGGGATGTCCCTCGGGCAGTACACGCTTGTCGTGGACCTGCTGGGTGCGTCGTCACAGGCTGCCGCCGGGAGTTCGGGGACCTTTGAGCTCGTCAGCTTGATGTGAGTTTCTGCTCTTCCATTATCTCTGCCTGAGATAGTAACGCTAAAGTTTACTCACGTCATCAGAGCCGTCGTCCCACAGTCTGAACAAATGAATACAGGTCCTGGAAACCACGCTCTCTCGAGGTTTGACATGTGTAATTCTTTGCTTGCGTGGACATATTTCGTTTCTCTTCTTCCTCTCGCTATCTTGCTATGATGTCTTTATTTCTAGGCGGTTATATCTGGTCACGGGGACTATGTATTATACTTTGTGGTATCATCGAGTACACACACTTCAACACGCTTGCACCGTGGAAGGCCCGGCCTTTTCGGCATTGAAAATGCCTATTTTCTCAGTTCCTACTCTCAAGGAAAAAGGCATCAATCAGCCTATCGGATTGCTTTGAGGTTGAGAAATGACGACCACTCTCCGAGGAGTTTCTCAAGCTCCCAATTAATGGTAAGAGATCCTGGGCCCTCAATTCAGATCCTTTCCAATCAGCCGCGGATAGGCCGCTGTTGTTATCCATGGACCGTATCCCAAGGTAATGGAGAGTCATGGTGAGGCTGTCCACAAGATCCAGCGTCCCCAATTGACGCCATAAATTAAGACCAAGTCTAGCTCTGCCAAACGTAGAGTCGGTCATCAGCTTGGGCTACTAGGCATGAAAGGGGAGTTATCTGCCTGAGAAGGGCTGACATTCAAGGTATACTCTACTTTTGGTCCCGAAATCGCAAATCACATACATAATTTTTGCGCTGCTCTCCAAGGCCTCCAGAAATTCCATTTGTGCTTGAAGAGGCTTACTTATAAAAGGATGCGTCCTTCGGCACTTAGTTCTTGAATTAAGAAAGTCGTGCGTCGGCTCCAACACCAAGCTTGGTTCAAAGCATCCGCCATGAAGTATTGAACTTGAAAGAGACGTAGATTGGGTCCACTCTATTCGCCGCGAATATACAGCACTCGCAGCAACCTACCATGCAAACTCGTCTCAAGAGGACGTACGATGCTTCTCCTATGTCCGGACCCCCTTTCCCCCGAGATTCCATTCGCTTGCCTTTTCGAATTCGACTTCCATCATCTGGCTCTGACCCACTGAGTGACCAACTGACTTTCCGACGTTGGCAATGTCGGTCCAATCATTCAACATTGACCGCCGGCTTCTCGAGTTTGAGTCTTAGCTATCTGGCTTGACAGAAACCCCGACTACTAGCTATCAGCGCGAGTTGACTCAACATTCGCACTCAACCTCTATGTTTGCAATATATGACTTAGGATGCCTTGGACCCTGTCAAATTCTCCGTGTTTTCGCATGCTTCCGTCTATCTTTGTTCTGTGTGTGTACATATTCCATTTCTCGAGAAACGCCTCCGCCGCGCTTTTCAGGTACATTTAATTGACATTGTGTTCAGTTTCATCCACAACGACAAGTGTCACCTTGGATCCCATGATGTCTCTTTTTTACGCAGGAGCCCTTGAATCTACCCCGATGACTCAAGTCATTCCTTTGAACTCGGAAATCGGCACACGGAACGCACTCTGCAATGCCCTATCATATAAGCATATTGCCCTGGCTATCCACAAACTCGTTGAGATTGGATTTTTACATGGTAATTATGCAATGGGTGATGGACACCAAGCCGAAAGTTAGGTTTGTATTTATGAACTCTTATCCACAATCCAATATCAGGTATTGCCATAGTCCTATGGCCCTCCTTGATGGTCATTGTACGTCCGCCTTCCTACTCAAAGGCACATAGGAGCTAAAGGGGCTCAAGGAGGCCAATGATCCGAGAAATTGGCGGCCCCGATCCTTTGGTGCATGAATCAACTCGACATTCCCGATTCCGATTCCTGGTTTCTGGGTTTCTTATAGTTTCTGGATTTGATTTCGAATTCGAGGCACAACTGATAAGTTGATAAACCGCTGGGGTTGAAAATTTGGCTTACGTAACCCAATTTAGAAACATCAGTTGATTTTTCTTCGAACAAGACTTTTATCTCATACCCCCATCATTCCCGCAGCATTTCGACAACGTCAGCGACAGCGACGACGACAACGATTACGACCTTTCACCATGAACAAAGATAATAGAGAAAGAAGATCTTGGACTGAAGAAGAAGACCAACTACTGCGCGACGCTGTTCGGCAAGGTTTGTGTTCTAGCTTGTCTCTTCTTGTCTCTACTGTTTCTGAATCCTGATCCGGGGCAGACGATCCTGATAGCGACCCACCAACAAAATGGTCGCAGATTGCAAAACATGTGCCCAATCGGACCAACAAGGATTGCAGAAAACGTTGGTTTTCAAAAATGGCCTCTGTTGTGGCCAAGGGGGTTTGGTCGACCGAAGAGGATGAGCGACTTACTGAAGCCGTGGAGTTACATGGAAACAAGTAAGGGTTCTTGCTACTCTCTTCGATGCAATGGTCTCAAGCAGGCTCTAGGTGGTCGCTAGTCGCCGCGATGGTTCGTACCAGGAACAATGACCGTGAGTTCCAGACCCACGATCCAAATCCAAATGATCTCATTTTCATCTCACAGAATGTGCGAAGCGCTGGATCGACACTCTGAATCCTCAGATTGATCGATCTGCCTGGTCTGCAGAAGAGGTAGCTATCTTCCTAATGGCCGGCATACCGAGCTTCCAACTAATTTCTTACAGGACGCTCAACTACTTCGTGCTGTTGAAGAGTTCGGGAAGTCGTGGAAGAAAATCGTGGAAACGCATTTCCCGGGTCGCAGTGGGCTTGCAGCTAAAAATCGGTGAGGGAAACTGCCACGCTCCTGCCTCATGTCAAGCTCATCGTCTTGATTAGGTACAACTGCCTCGCACGAACCAATTTTGGTGCTCTGCGCCGTAACCGAGCCCATAGATCCCACATTCAAAGCAGGCCACGTCCTCCATCATCCAGCTCCTCCCAGCGCTCATCCAGCCCAGATCCCTCCTCGCCAACCTCATCGCACAGTGAATGCTCCACACCGTCACCGCACCCAAGCCCTACCCTCGACTTCACTGATCTGGTCATCCCTCCCTTGTCACCGGAGGCAGCTCCCCATGAAGACCCGATAACAGTGGAGGGCTTGAACGAGTTGTTGCGCCACTTCGTTCCTCCTCCATGTGCACCCCAATCTCCCGAGTCGTCCCCTGCATCGCTCTTCCCTCCAGACCTCTTGGACAATGGTGGCGATTCCCAAATTTTCCAGTTTTCTTGTCCTTCGGACGTCACATCCGATTCTTTTGATTGGTCCACTCTGGACTTCACCGTCTCCCAAGATCCACCTCTCCCTTCAATAGCCGACCCCCTGTCACCCATATCGGCGTCCACTCCTTCAGCGTCCACGTCGAGCGATGCTCAGTCAGAATCTTCTTCTGGGAGCTCACCTTCGCTCTCCATGGACTTGGACATTCCCACTACTAATCCCTTGCCTACATCAGTTGCTCCTGAACAGAAACCCAAACAAGTCACAGTAGCTGTCGCTGTGGCTATGTGCGAAGCTCAGGATCTCCAATTCACCGTTCAAACTCTCATCAGCGGCCTATGTAAAAACCTGCAATCTCAGAAATGATTTTCCATATCTTCCTCCGGTACGAGCTCTCCCAACCTGACTTTAGTCTCCCCGATGTTGACTTGTCCACTCTAGGCATCTCTCGTTGTTTCTTTCTTCACGGATCATCGCATGGTAGACCTTGCTTTCAACAGCACTCACACGCTTTCAACAGCTATGTAATCTGACACTTCAACAGTTGTATTTTTATTAACTTCAACAGCATAACTACAAGTCATCGTATGTACCCTATACTATCCCCTCCTCCCCCTCCCTCCATCTAGCTATACGACCCGGCTGGTTTTCAACAGAACCAGTTCGTGGTTATGTGGGTTATTCAACTCCACATTCTCTCCCCCCTCGCTCCATCTTCACCTATATCTGGTATTAGATGATGTTGCGTCCTAATTATCATATGCGCGCTGTATATGTCGGGTATCCTAGGGATATCCCAGGTAATTCAATTATCATGAATTACTCGGATCTTCCGTGATGTCATGGCGCCTTCTAAGAACGTCCCACCCCGCTTGCACCGTTCCCAACATTCTACTAATCAATTATTCGGAAGGTGTGTCCCAAAGCCAGACAACCAGTTCACGCAGGTATGAAGCTTCGAAGGCCCGACCTTGACCTCACCACCCAACCACTCGAATCCTTGACCATGACTACACTAGTTCTTCGAGAGGGCTACGTGAGTATTTTCCATCCCCAATGCCGTTCGTTGCTGATGCTACACAATAGGTAGACATAACCTTATCTTTGAAACGTTTTTTCGGTGCTAAACAATAATGAAGCAACGCTTAACTGTCCACGTCGGGATGCTTTCGGTGGATGCCCTGCCTTATCCGAACAACACTAGACTTAATGGGACTGTTGGTCCAGTATATCTGGCGTTGCGTGGCGCAATGTCATCTCTGGGATTCCCTTATTGAACACAAAGCTCTCTGTAGTGACCCCAGAACCTAATCTACGTGTATGTTCGTCGGCATCCGCAAACGATTTCGAGCGTCTTTCCTGACATGAAGCCCTAGATGTACTACTACTCCAATATCGCCACTATCAGGGCATTTGCACCCGGTCCTCGATGCCCAGCAAATTTGCTTGGGAAGCTTGCATGTTGACCAATGGCTACCCCTCAGCATCAACAGCCATTGTTGTTGTAAGGCTTCAGCTTTGCCGTATAAAAGCTCGTCCATTCGCGAAAAGTTGAGGCAGAACATCTTCTCTTCCAGATTAAATCCATCCATGTACCTCACAGACAGCGCATTCGCGTGTGTTGTGTATATCGTTCTTGCGATTAATCTCGTCGTTGGTACCACTGCTGGTACCGACTCAGACGATGATTTTATACCACGGAAGGATGCCGCCTTGCACCAGCGAGCTGTGATCCGCGGCTTACTAGGTGTGCGACAGTTGACGTGCAACCCGGGATTTGGAATATGCCCTGGCACGGTTTTCTGTTGCATCCGCTCAGGTCAATGTTGTACTACAGGTAAGTTTAATCATCTCTGGTTCGTACCAGCGACTGATGCGACACACTCTTGCAGGAAGTTGCTGTGAGGGAAATTGGACGTGCTGCCCAGGTACCTCTCATTTTTAACGGTCCTATATTTATATCGCTTAACCTGATGGTCATGTTCATCCCCTTCGAAGTCACTGGCTGCTGCGAGCAGGGGTATGCACTCATATTCCCAACATATTATGAAGGCTCATGATCGGGTTCACAGGTACTACTGTGATGTCGTGCAAGGAATACCTGGTTGCTGCCGTAACGGTCGAATTTGCACTGGCATTCCTCCGCCGCCGCCGCCTCCACCACCTCCGGTGATTCGTACAGTCACTCGCACCAGCACCAGGCCTGCGCCTTCCCAGACCCCACAAAGCCCTCCGACGTCATCTTCACCACCACCACCTCCACCGCCGCCGGATGATTCAACATCGGCTGAAGACACGCCGCCTACATCGACCACGGTGACAGTCCCTCTCCCAAATGAGGACGAAGAACTGACCTCCACTCCAACGTCATCCCGAAGCTCCTCAACCGTTTTCCGTCCAAGTGCGAACCTCGCTACGACGCCATCGCCAACGAGATCCATACCAGCGCCCGGACAATCGGGCGGCGTATTGAGGAACCATGCCCCGCCCCTCATCCCAGTTTTCTACAACGGTTCAATTTTGTATTTCAGCTTCCTCTTATTGATACAAGCTCTCCTCGAGCAATTCTAACGTTTTCGCTCCATGTCAATCTCCCAAAATCTGACTAGCACTGGGCTCCGGGATGTACATTACTTATTGTATGACTGTGAATATATAAATGGCCCGAAGCCTGTTTGGACGGATCGTCTAAGTACCCCGTCGGACCCGTCAACAATGTTGTTGAAAACAAAAACATAAATCTTCGGATACGGGGAATCGAACCCCGAGCTGCCGCGAAATCAAACTCAATGAGAGGCGGCAATGTTAGCCGTTACACCATATCCGATGCAGTGTTCACTTCTCAGCCTTGTTGTTGTTAGTCTTACAAACCAACCTTGGCTTGAAACGGAAGGCCCGGCTCATCGTGTAGTTTCCCAAACACATGGTAAGCACAGCCCGCCTAGCTCAATCGGATAGAGCGTCAGACTCTTACAGGCGGGAATCTGAAGGCTGCGAGTTCGACCCTCGCGGTGGGCTATGTATTGGTTTTGGTCGGCGAGTGAAGACTACATTAGCCAAATGCTTTTGCTAATCGTTGTCTTAACTGCTTCTCAGCCGCAAGTTCCATACGAGCATTACTATGATAGATACAACATATTGATTATATATGTATAATACAAACCAACCAAAGGGTCCGTCCGTGCTGCACACCACCAACTCAATCTCAATGTCCGAAATGGAATTGGAAGCTTGACCCTTGGAATCCACCTTGCTGCTGCTGGAAGAATTGAGCGAAGGGATGACCACTTCCTCCAGCATGGAAAGGATGACCACCACCAGGGTAACCACCTTGTCCTCCCATAGGATCATTTGGATCGTCGCCATTATCAAAGCGTTCTCTCAGCTCTGGATTAGAAAGTACTTCGTAAGCCTCATTGACTGCTGCCATCTTCGCTTCGCTGCCGCCTTTGTCAGGATGAGCAGACTTGGCGGCGGTTCGGAAGGCCTTCTTGATGGTCTTCTGGTCAGCATCGCGCGAAACGCCCAGGACCTTGTAATAATCCTTTTGCTTGGACTGCTTAAGAAGCCTCTGAGCCTTCTGGAGTCGAGAGTGGATCTGTAGAAACGTTGGGTAAATGGGACGAGTATGGATGCGGCCATGGACTCACGTCACGGTTAGACCGTCCGCTATTTTCGAACGCTTGTTCAAATGCTCTAACGGCGGCTTCGTAGTCCTCTTTCTTCAACAAGGCTTCACCACGACCCACAAGTCCGTCGACATCATCAGCACCGCCATCCATCGTCAAAAGCTCTTCACACCACTTCTCTCCACTTCTTATGTTTCCAAGTTTGATATAGGCTTTGCAAAGGGCAGCGACGATATCTTTCCGTCTCGGGCTCGACTTCTTGGGATCAGGAAGAGGGATGGTGGATTTGGGCTTTTCCAAAAGTTGATCACGCGCCGTATTGCTATCCATTGCGTCGTCGAATCGCTTGGCGAAGTCGTTGTTCTTTCCAGCGCCCGTGAGGAGAGTGATTGCGCCCTTCCAGTCTTCAGCGGAGAGGAGTTGTTCCAACTTGGCAAAGGCTTTGTCGAAGGCTTTGACTTGTCGGTGGGCGGTGAGACAGGGTTTCGAGTCGGGATCAAGATGAAGACATTGTTTGAGGGTAGACATGGACGCCGGGGTTGCGGGAAGGAAGAAATAAGAAAGTCGGAATATCCTCATCAACGAGGCAGACGTGGGCGGAGCTAGATGTGATAGACGACTAATATGGGTGAGCATGAGAATCGTTGATATAGCAGTTCAAACCTACGTCATGTCTCCCGTCGCGCCCTCCAAGTCTCCTACGGCCAGAGCGCATTCGGCGCGTTGCTGCCGCAGCGCAATCGAGTGCGACGCCACTCTCAAGGCTTCTGTAGCACTCTCCGTACACGCTGTCCACAGCTGTGCCTTCTTCGCCTGAGCGGTTTTCTTCGCCGCCTGTTCCCCAAAATTAATATCGTTCAACAACTCCGAGGCAGCGGCATCATTCTTGTTCTTCGACGTGAATAGGTTCAAAGATTCGCGAGCTTCGGAGAAATGACCGTCTTTGGTGTGTATTCTAGCTTTCATGAGATGTGCGTTGTCAAAAGTATTAGATGTTAAAGAGAGAACTTTGTCAAAATCGTCTAAGGCGCTGGAGTGTCGGTTCATCGAAAGCAGAGCTGTCGCCCGTTTGTAGAATAGCAAGTAATCAGCGGGAGATTGTTCTGTAGCAGCTTAAGTCAAGAGTGCACGGGATGAGCTACGAAGAAACTCACCAATGGCCTCGGTATAAACCTTGACCGCTTCGCTGAACTGGCCAGTTGAAAGTAGTGCATTGGCACGGTTGATCAAGGGTAGCAAGCCAGGTGGGTAGAGTCCACCCGAAGCAGGCTCAGCGGCACTAATGCCAGAGAGAAACGCGAGCACCGACGAGAACGCCAGCAACTTCATCGTGGTGGACGACGAGCAAGAAGAGAATGAAACGAACTTCAACTTGACACATCGCTTGGTTTCGCTGGCAGTCACTAACACGTAGCCTTCCCACGATCACTGCAGTATTTTTCCACGGTCAATAAATGGAGACACCATTGACGTCATTGCAGCTTGTGCTTGAATGGCTTTCGAATTACGTCCAAGAATGTTTAGCAACCTCGTTCATTACTCGCCAGAGAGTTATGTACGAGGTAACGCTCCTTTCGCGATATGTTCAATAAACACTACGGCAGTAGCCGCATCCCAGAACTCTGATCAACTCCTGATCATCGTTTCTCACACAGCTTTCAACCGACCGCTCACTTCAAGACACAATGATGACAAGGAGGAGGCCTAAAGAAGTTGCGGCTACAGCAAAAAGGGTCAGCTCAGGGCCACCGATACAGGAAGTGAAGTGTACACAGCCTCCCCTGTCCCCTCCAAGTCCCGGGTCTTTGAAAAACTACCAGCCATCGGCCCAAGATGTCGCCCTTGTACGACAAATCCTTATCGCTTACCTTCCTCAAGAACTTGTCAATAAGGTCTTTGATCATGCTCAATATTGGCTTAGAAGAACGGTGTGCAACGACAACCTGGTCACCGTTCGAATGAACTCCAAGCAAAGGAAGCAAGCCGAGGTCGCGCGTATTACCGTCCTTCCAAAGCGAGGCCAGGAGTTGGTACTAAACGAATGGCTACATCCTCCCCGTGTGAGAATGATTCGGTTCGTCATTGAAAGCTCTGCGCAGCGATATGGGCAGCCTGGAGGTCAAGGTGAGCTGAGTCCAACTCTGAGCGCGCACGTGCTAGATCTAGTTTACAGGGATATACACCGCGTCCTTTTCTTGGTTTGAAGCAATCATTCTACGGTACCCCAATGTGCGAGGAACGCGCCTATTCTCCATGGAGCCTGTTGAAGTCAAACGCGTTCACCTTCAAAATAACGCTGTCAGTGCATTGTACCAGCGGCACGAGATAGTTTGGACAGATGTCGAGTTGTCAGATTGCGAAGAAGACGACCGATCTGGTACCAGGGGGACCGGCTGTGGACTTGGGCGTGGCTTCATTAAAGCGCTACAGCCCGGGGACCACGTTGTGGTTGTCGCTCTCGTTGAGGTGTGTATCCAATTCCGTAATTTGCATGGTATGGCTGCTGAACGTCCCGCAGAAGTATGGCTGGGTCAATTGTACTCAATACGCAGAAATTGAAGTGTATTACGAGGTGTAATCCTTAGAGTAGAAGGGATCGTGCCCCTCCGCTGCATTGAAAGAACATAATTATGTGTGTAAAGATACAGGATCATGATACGGGCACACGAAGAGGTCTCACCGAAAGATATGCTGTGACGATTACTTAGCGTGGATCTCCAAAAGCTCTACTAGACGCTACTTCTGCCAAACCGTGAGTAATGATGGAAGGAGGTATCAATCAGCAAGAAACTTACTTTTCATTCTTTTCCCTTTGGTGAGCACAGAGTCCTCTACTCCAAGCTTACGCTTCTTACTATTTCTGGTACCTGCCGCTGAACGCTGGGATGCCGAGCGGAGCTTTCGACCCATCGTCGTGCTCCCAACCTCTTTGTTGACCGATCCAGAGGGGATGTTTGCTTTCATATTTTCCAAGTGCTCTTTTTCTACGTCGAAACCAAGAGAATGCTTGATGTACTCTGATAGGACTTGTTAGGGAGGGTTCTTTTATGTAAACCGAAAGGATAAATCAAGTCCTTACTTCGCAGATACTTGTTTCTCACCTCGAGCTCCGTAGCTTCCCTAAGGCTTCCTTCGACTAGTACAAGCTATATCGTCAAGGCGTTCATCAAAGTCTCTCAGGACGTCCGCCAAAATCTTGATTTCCTTCTTTAAAAGAGGTTTTAGCAACTCTCGGACGTCCTTGAGGCCTTTGAGGTGTCGCAAGTTAATTCCGTAGTCTCCTTGAAGCGAGGAAATAATATCTGGCGTGAACTCCGATGGAGACCGAGCAGTTAGATTTGTTGTTCTTACAAGTAGAAGTCAGTCTCACCTTTGATAGAGACCTCTGTCAAGACCGCTTTCACAGAATCAGGTGGCGGGCTTGCTTGTAGAAGAGAAACAGCGAGCTCGATTAGCTCGTCAAGGGCGATCTTGTCCTCCGGCTCTGTGTCAATATATGAATACGAGTCGCTCATGGAAGACGCCTAGTGAGAGCTCACCACGCTTAATCATCGGAGCGAGCTCCTTGTTAAGAAGCCTATGCTGCTCCTCCCATCGTTCAATCGCCTTTTCCTGTACTTTCTCTGCAGTGTCGACCTCAACCGCGAATTGGGCACACATGGCGTTGATACGATCAAGGGCACAAGGCTCGTCCAAGTGAAGCCTCGCCGCAGCTGAAGTGGTGTTGGTAGACATCGTGGTCGTCTCGGTGGTCTATGGCCAATTTTGGCTGTCGCCCAGGGGACAGGCAGTGTTCATTCGAGCGGAAGTACCATGCCACAGCGTAGCAAGCAATCTTCGAGCCTTTCAAGTCAGAGAGTCGCCGCAAATTCCACTCAGAGAGATCCAGCAACAAGTCAACGGAACAGTTGTTATCCAGTGGTAGACTTCGTGTAGCTTGGGCTGCCGGGAAAGACAGTTGAGGATGTGAAGGGGTGGGTGTGGATAGGTGTAAAGAGCGTAGATGATTTTATGGCAAAATATGGGTTGGCGAAACATAGAGACACAGAAAGACTTTTGTTGATCAACAAGTTGGAGTTGAAGGCGGTACGCGTCTCAGGAGCCGGCGCTCACGTGAGCGGCACACTTACTAGGAGTCTCCTTTACCTCTCCTTTCAACTTTTTACGGTGCTACAGGTTTGTTTGATCCTTTAATCCAGGCTGGGAAGGTGTATATAAGGGGTTTATGAAGGACAAAGAAAGGGAATACGACATAGAAAAGGCAACGCAACGTTGAAATCCATTCAGTGACCGATGGTTATATTTCCTGGGGCCTAAGGAGAAGCCATGAGCCCCGATGGTGATATAGTAGAAGGTAGAGTAGATGCGTACTTAACCGACTCTGGATGATTGAAGCGGACCTCCCTCGGCGGTTCGTAGATCCAAAGCAGGGCGCGGTGGCAAATTTGCATTTGATGGAAGGGATACTCGTCTAGCGCACAATGAAGGGACTCCAGGGTTTATTCTTTGAGACCGGTGCTGAGGACTGCCTTGCGGAAGCATTTGAGCGGGACGCAAAATATGCTGCGGAAGTAGCGACGGCGTCATCGCTTGTTGCGATTGTTGGAATCTCATCCGTTGGATGATATACTGTTGTTGGGGACTGAGATTGAAGTACGTATGGGTGGTAGGCTGTACAGAAGCACCCGAATGACTTTGGCGAAGTAAGCGCGTGTCGAATTGGCCATGAGAACGGAGATGGGCTGGGACTGTTCCTTGGTTGTAAGGGTGTGGGCGTGTTAGAACCCGATCAGATGTAGCCCGCAAAGTAGCATAATGCGAGTGTGGAACCTGTCCGTGGTAGGTCGTCGACGGGGTTGTGCTAGGAGGGGGACCTTTCTGCGAGGACCGAATGAGGCTTTGAGGAGGATAACCTGAGGGAGGGTTGGAAGGGCGAACCAGATGATCATGAGGTAACATGGGAGCTCGCCCTGTCGAGGCTTTGAAAGACGGTGAGAAGGGAGCAAGACGAGGTGCCGTCCTTTCGTAGCCTGCTGGAGCCTGTGTAGCGATACCCCCAGGCGCAATGGATGGAGAGGGAGACATACGCTCGCTCAGTTGGTGGTTCGGAGTCGGGGCTGGATGGTGTTGTGAGTCGAGGTCTTTTCTAACTGGGGTCCCCACAAGGCAGCGACGGTTTGATGAAGTTTTCTCGGAACCAGTGGCCACCGAACGGCGTTCATCTCGTGGAGATATACTTGGACCTGCGTGCTGGGCTTCTGCGTCGGTAGGGGGAGATGTAGCCTCACCTCTCCGACGCTTTCTTTCATTCTCGGCGGGGAGTGCGTCCTTCGGACCCGGAGAAAATGTAGGGATGACCATTCGGCGATATGGGGCGAGGTTCAATGCAAGGGTTGTGCCACTCGCGTTTGACGCCTGTGCTTCGTAATGTCTCTTCCCAGCGAGAGACGTGTTGACAGTCTTCTCAGTCACAAGGGAGGTTTCTTCGTAATGGATGGATGATGAAGACACATCTCTTCTGTGGTCGGCAAGGAGCACCGGGGCTTCAAAGGCATCAACCAGTGTGTCTAGTGGCAGACGGCAAGAATCAGCCAAGATGAACGCGCATAGCTCGTGCTCACTCACGATATAGGGGACTGAAAAGCGTCTGGAGTAGATCGTTGATTTGCTTGTCTTGTATTCCACACAAATCAATGCTTTCTTGTAAAATAGACACAAGATGGGTCAATCCATCGTCTGCACAGCGACTTGCAGAGTTGGGGACAGAGGTGCGGGGCCCAGGCATGTAGATGCGATTGGAGTACGAGGAGTTCGAAGATGGTGGTGGTGGTTACCAGTTGAGAAGAAGATTGTGGGTGGCCATGACTCGCGTTTGTACCACAAAGTAAGAGCGGGTGGCCAACTTGCGGTTTTCAATCTCAGCGCGTGCCACCTCTTTGACCACAAATTGGAGGACCTTCGGCAAGGCAAATTCTGAGACGCTAATTTGGATTGGATTGGACATTGAGAAGGGGATCATGTTATATTTCCGCTTCTACGGAACAACCCATGACAGAAAACCGCGACTTGTGACAGAGGCGAAGGCCAGCGCCGCGGCCAAACTACCATTGCCCAAAAATAATCCGACAAATTGTAGGGCCGCCACCTGCATTAGGGAGGGTTCAGATTAATGAAAAACCTCAATGGGAGTGAAATAGAGTGGAAAATTTCGGAGGAGCATTTCCAGCGGTGGTAGCAATAGCGAAAGGGCTTCAAGCCAGGCATTTTGCTCCATGAGTGAAAGTGCATCAGAGTTATGAGAAATATCATGTTTAATTCAGACTAGCTGTAGAGCCTGGAGCTTACCTCCAAATTGGCTTCGTTTTCAAGTCGCATTGACACTGGCAAGATACAGCAATTGTGGTTTTGTGCTAAATTCGCGCGTGATGAGGACTTGGTATCACAGCGGGCAGCCACCCCTCCTTTCTCCGAGCAAACCCCCTCTCAAAATGTTCACTCTCTTTCATACTGGTTTTCAACAAGAAAAAAGACCCTATGCGCGATCTGATTGGCTAATAGGGCCCTTTTGTCCTCGCGAAAACCAAGAAAAGTGAGTGAACATTTTTGAAGGAGGGTTTTGGCCGTTCAAAAAGGCATGGCCGCTTGCAGTGTATTTCGTGAGTAGGGAATTCGCGAGACACTTGGCACTCAGATAGAGTCGTGTCGATACCAGCGTGAACAATTAGCAGATTATCGTTTTGTTATCGTCCTGACGGTTGACAAACTTGAGTTTCGTTTTGGTTTCGTTTGAAAGAAGCTAAGCGCTAAGCGCAAGCGCCCAGATCGGGGGACTTGAGCTTGGCCAACAGGTCTTCCTCTTCCCCTAGCTGAATAAGTCGCCGCCCAACCTGACTCCAACCATGGCGAGCCGTGCGTGTCAGTTGCTCGATGAACTTTTGGAATTGGTGGCAGCACTGTGAGTCTTCGCTTGGATGCTCAGCCTGAAGGGTTTCATCTGGTTACCAGGNATGCCGGGGGAGTTATCAGACACGCAGGTGCGCGATCGCGTCTAGAAGTCATTTCATCCTAACCTGATGGTATTGCTCATAGCTGGATATGGTCGAGAGTAAGGCTAATGGCGCTGTGTCTGCTATAAGGTCCCTCCGAAACATGTCATCTCCCGTATATCAAGTCCCCATTGAAGTCCTCGGCATCATCTTCGCTAAACTTGTAGAGATGCAATCCCCGCAGGGCTACCTACCAGACGTTGGGCTAATATCGACATATTCGCCGGCGATCCAGCCATTATCTCGCGTGTGTCGAAAGTGGCGTGAGGCAGCGCTCGCTTTTCCTGCGTTGTGGTCTAGGATCTACCGTTCAGAGGGGCCTTCATGCCTTCTTAACATCGAGCGCTCGCAAGACGCGATGCTTCGGGTATACTCCAACGAAGCCATGCATCCCAATCCAACTGTATGGATCGTGTCGCCGCCGCCTAGTCGTCCGAGTTCGCCCTTACCAGACGAGCCGCAGAAGGGAGGATCAATTGCCCTCCTCAATGCGCTCGCGCCACAAGCGCACCGCGTCGAGGAGCTTCATTTCTTAGATGCTGACGCCGATGTTCTCGGTTCCGTATCATTTATGAATACGCCCATGCCTCACCTCGAAAGTTTGACCATATCGATGAATTTTCGCAGTCAGCCTGCTACGTGGGGAGCGCCCAATATATGGCAACCAGACAAAATATTCGACGGATACACGCCTCGACTACGTCAGTTGACACTGCATCGATTTCCCTCCCTCCCCGAACAAATCTTCTCGGGCCTTACGCACCTATGCCTTGCCAACCAGATTAGCCCCCAGCGTTTCACCATTGGACGCTTGCTTGACGTCCTACGAGCGTCCCCGCTCCTCGAAGAACTCTCTCTGATTGATTGTGGGCCGGACGTGGACGACCTCTCCCATGACAAGGTTGAGTTACCTCATCTGCAGAATCTTGCACTGGGTATCTGGACGTCTCCCATGTCCCCAACACTTTTCACCGACTACCTCATATTGTTCCATCCTATCAATTTCTTCATGTGGTGTATGCCTTGGGAGTCCGGCTCCACGCTTCGAGATTTATTTCCGCTACATACGACCCAAGGGGAGTACATAAAGGAACTCAGGCTTACTTCCAGTCCGAGGGATGCTTCATACGGGGCCATCATGTCCCCCAGCCTCTGGAGAACAGATCACCAATACGCTATCATATCCACCAAAGACCAACTTCAAATCGATGGTCGGCTTGAGCCTTCAGAGTTTCTTTTTGACGCGCCGACCACGCTCAATCTCCGTGGAGTACAAGAGTTGTGGCTCGGAACATCATATCGGGTAGAGCCCACTCTCCTCGAATGGAGAACCTTCTTCTTTTCTTTACCTTCGCTTTTGACGTTGGTAATCAGTCGCCGATCATCGCACAGTGTCATATCTGCTCTTACCTTACCCAAGGAAGATCCGAACGGTGACCTACTCTGTCCTGACCTTGAAACCCTCCGTATCTATAACGACCGACTCCTCTCTGTTCTTCGACTCTCCATCTTCGCAGAACAGCGAGATCGTCGTAACCGTCGGTTGAAGCTTGTCGATGTCATTTCGGATGGACGCACTAAACAGGGTCCTGGTTTCAACGATAATGGGTATGTAGGTGGTTATCAATCGCCTACACCTTGGCCGCCCAATCCGGATGGTAGTTTGAATACGACCCCTCCTTCACCACCTTGGCCCGAGGCTGTCGTTGCTGATTTGATGCACCTCGAGGAGTACGTGGATAAGGTGGATTGTATGAGGGTCGTCACTGATGCCGATTGGGATGTCCTACCTGCATGGCCGCCGAGGTCGTATACGTGGCTCTCTCGCCCTGGTCCTTCGAACTGGCCTCATCATTGAGAATGGACGCATTATGAGCATGGATTTTCTTGATCTTTGTTCGCTGAGCCGTGTGGGTTAGAGTGTCTTCTTCAAACAAAATACGGACTTCCTTTGTATTATATCTTGGATTTCTGAGACGGGGGTCTTGACAGGCCACCGTAAGACTGCTCACTGTGGAAATACCCAGGTTTTGAAATACCAGGTGTCACTAGTGTACTACCAGTGATGATATCAGTGATGATGTGTGACTACTGTAGTGACATGTACGGTAGCAACGGCAGGTCGCAGCGTGACCGATTTTGACGGCATCTGGGTAAGCAACGGTGGGGGAAATTACCGTGACACCCAGTCAATCGAGCAACCGAGTTTGCGATGGAAGGTGTGACCATGGGTTTCTTCCTCTGAAATTTGAGTTTGTGAGTTGACGATAACCATTCAGAACACGAAAATAAGGATATTCTTGCAAATTGACACTTATAGCCCGCTAGGGCAGAAAAAATTGCAACATGTCACGGTCCCCGACCAAAGCAACCGCCCCATTTTCAGCCGTGACATGGTAGTATTTTGGCAACAGAAAATGAGGTCCGTTACGCGTGACCGTTGCTACCGTGCATGTCATTACAGTACTGCAACCAGAGAAGTCCAGGGGAGCTAAGCTGACCGACGCTTGCCCTTTTGGGTAGAATTCGAGTTCTGCGGAGTCCGCCACATCTCCCATCCTCGACCAACCTCCGCCACTAACTCGGATGGCTATTCTCGCCTCGAGGATCTCACACTTTCGAATGTGTATACGCAACTCTGCCTTCCTTTTACCAGAAGAAAGCTCCAGTGCTGAGACCCGAAAAGTTGCGACAGTACCCGGGTTATAATTCCGGCAGGGAATGGGACATATTGACACCCTGCGAACAGTGGGAGTTCAAAGACTTGACCTGAATTATCTATTTTCATAGCCTTGAAAGTGATCTGTCCTCTGAGGCAGCGCGGTGCATAGCGGTGTTGAGGATAGTTCCGTCTGCGACTATTGTAACCGCTTTCTTGCCTCTTTTGCTGCCTAGCATGATCCACGCCTCTGCCTCATGTATTTCGGAATAAAACTCCTCAACCCCCAGGCGTGCGGACAACCTGACCTCGAACGTTTGAACTCTCATGGCATGATCGTCCAAGCGTGGTCGACGACGAAGGGCGACCGATTGCGCCACGATGTCAACCTTGCGAACCCCACCATCTTTATCAGACATCAAGGATCTCACAGGATGCGTTGCAAGGAAGAGCGACTACTCCATCGGTAGAGGAGGATTTTCCGATATATGGGCTGCGAGTTGCTTAGTTGACGGTGTCGAACAGGTACGTGCTACGTCGTTCTTTGAGTGAGTCACATACAGAGTTGATTTTTCTAGGAAGTTGCCATTAAAGTCCTTCGTTCTTTTGCAGATCATACTTCCACCGCCGCGCAGAAGCTTGATAAGGTTGCTAGCCGAACTTTTGCATCGTCTCGTCCGAACTCATGATGGCCCCCATCAGCGTCTGCGGAAAGAACTGCTAGTCTGGAAATCGCTCCAACACAAGCACGTCCTACCTTTGATTGGAATTATTCGAGACTTTGGACCCCATGTCTCAATGGTATGCCCATGGATGGAGAAAGGCAGCTTGACCCAACATCTTGCCCAGCATGGCGTGAACCTAGACCTACGAAGGCGCCTTCAACTAGTGAGTAAATCCCTTGCCACTATCTGTGTATGGAATACTCAGAAATATACTTTCATCCATCAGGTTCGCGAGGTCGCTTCTGGGCTAGCATACCGTAGGACATTCATTTCACGATTTTCACGCTGACTTATTCGCGATATAGTCCATTCCAAAGAAGTCGTTCACGGTGATCTCACCGGCGTAAGCCCCTTCTTCTGGTGTCCCATTTCGCAGCGCTGAACCGACGCGTCAGTATAACATCCTTCTCGACAAGAACGATCGAATTCATATCAGCGATTTCGGCTTTGCCACGATCGCAGCTCAATTCCGCGATACTTCCTTAGATTCATCCTCCGTAAGCGGGGCCATACGATGGATGGACCCTGTGTGCGTCTTTGGTCAGCGCAGCACGATGCAATCCGACATCTATTCCTTCGGCAGTATTATGTATCATGTCCGTCTTTTCGTCCATCAGACTAGAACACTTTCTCATCCTTCCCATCCAGATATTCACGAATCAGGTTCCTTATCACGACATCAAGAAAGAACCCGCCCTTATCCTACAACTCCAGAAATACTGTCATCCTGACCGTCCCCATTACCCACCCATATCGCAAGTTTACTGGGACCTGATGCTTCAATGCTGGGACAAATCCCCTTTCAACCGACCAACTCTAAATATTATACGTGCTCGTTTGCGGCGCCTGCGCCATTCACCGAGATATTCACATATTGATGATGTTTATTCTTCTTCCTCTTCAGCATCATCTCCTCTTGCGTCTCCCCATTTGGCTTTACCCATACCCTCTTCTCCTCCTTTGCCATCCTCATCTGTGCGGTTCCAAGAACCTTTGCCCGTTATATCACGTCCTCCCACATCTCCGCTTGTTATCCGCCGGCGACAGACAAGCTCACCCGCTGAAACCCCACACCATATAGGGCAGTCAGTGTCCCCTTCTGAGGTCCATCACCCACGCCCTCTTCGTCACCATGTACACCCCCTCCGGCACGCCGTGACTTGGCCTTCTCCGAAGCCCTCCTCACCCGACCAATCGTTGAGAATGCCGTTCACTCCTCCGACGCGAGCTTCGTCTTGCAGACTTACGACATGTACCAGGTGCGGGGACACCTTCAAGAAGTATCCCAGTGATACCGATGTTATTCTCATCCATCAAGGCATCTGTCAATACCACTCAGGTGCAAAGTCCTCTTCCTTCTATATCTCTTGCATATTCTGACACTTTCTTAGGCAGAATTGTCGATGCCGCCTCGCCCCTTGAGGAGCGAAGGTGGAGTTGTTGTTCCCGTAAATTGAGGCAACCAGGTTGTTGCTCTGAAGCGCAGCATTACTCTGAGGATTAGTGTTCCGATATTTACATTCGGCGGGACTCTCTCATTCTTGAGTCGAGGCTGGCTCCTCCTCGGAATGAAAATGTATTTGGCTTCGGAACATACTCGGCTCCGTATTGTGACGAACAATATACTGAGGGCTTGCTTCAACGGAGGCTTACAAGCAGGGGAAGGTGAGGCACTCCATCACAGACTGGAACGGACTCCAAGCTCGACAGTCTCAAGGGTGCAGTAAGAATTAGGCACCAACCGTCGAAAGAAATTGTTCATTACTATGGGGGGCAGCATACAGACCAAAAGAATATTCGGATACGGGGAATCGAACCCCGAGCTGCCGCGATAAGTCACTGAGGTGAGAGGCGGCAATGTTGGCCGTTACACCATATCCGAAGCCGTAGAGAGACCACATCGGATGCTCCATCGACACAAGGAGGGCCACAATCACGAAAAGCATTTCCTAGGCAAAATGATTCGACTCGAACTGGGGACCTTCTGTGTGTTAGACAGATGCGATAACCAACTACGCCATCGAACCGGTTGACAAAGGCAACTGCAACGCACTATATCATCACGCAATCAGTTTGCGCCATTCGGCGACACTTCCAGCGTGCTTCACGACTTGCTTCAGACTCCTTGTCTCCAGCTATCCTGATCGTGCCTCACACAGTACGCTCGATAGGAAATCCTTGAAAGGCTTGACCTGTCGCGGTGCAATTTCCGCGACCTCCAAAGCACAACACTAGGGAGTGAGAGGGATGATAATCGATAAATGGCGGACTCGGAGGACAGAAACGGTAAGACCGACTTTAGCGACTCTCACCGCACCACATCAACACACCGCGCTCTTCCATCTCCCATATTCCTTGCCCCCACAGCATCAATGATCCATGGCGCGCATAGCAACATATCCGGAAGCCTGAATGATTGAATCCATATGTCTCCAAACCTAATTTGGCCAAAGGAAACGGAAAGACGAACCTGAACGAACTTGGCGTCTACTCTCATCATCATGAGCAAAACCAAAGTCTGGTTCCCCTTCGCTTTCCTCATTGCGGCGGGGCTCCTTTTGCTTTTGGCCAACCCGCAGACGAGTACTGTCTATAGTGTCGTTGGCAGGCAGTCGATCAACAAAAACGGTCAGGGCCTTGGTTCGACCGATTGGGATGCTGTAAGTGGGTCCATTCGCTCCGAGGTCTGGCTGTTAAGGCTCTTGGCTAGATCACTATAAGCGACGATAGAATCCAGTGGGCGCCCTGCTATACAGACTTGCAGTGCGCCCGCCTAAAGGTGAGCGAAACGCTGGAGGGGAGGATCGGGGGAAATGGTCGTTGTTGACGCTTGCATGGGGCTCTAGGTACCTCTGAACTATTCCGACCCTACCGGCGCATCAGGGGTCATCGCCTTGACAAGGATACCGTCGCCATTGCTACACACAGCCGCTTATAAAGGACCCATCATCTTCAACCCCGGCGGTCCAGGATTCAGCGGTGTATCTCTCGTTGTCAACGCTGGGAAAGCGCTCTCGCAATTAGTCGGACCTCACTTTGATGTCGTATCCTTCGATCCGAGAGGTGCGTGGACTTCCTGAAGTGAGCGTAGCGATTTGACTGAATCGGCTGCTAGGCATTGGATTGTCAACACCTCGCGCGTCTTTCTTTGATAGCGACATCGAAAGGAAATTATGGGGATCCCCGCCGTTCACGGTCCTGAACGCCTCTGTAGATGGTGTGCACCGCGCTTGGGCTCGTGCACAAATTATTGGACGGCTGGTCGAGAAACAGGACTCAAGCGGTTTCGAGCACCTTACCACTGAGAACACGGCTAGAGACATGCTTCGCATCGTAGAAGCACACGGGCAAAAGAAGATTTCCTATTGGGGCCTCTCGTCAGTGCCTGAACGTCGGACTTCTCAGCTTCTCTTCTCATCGACACTTCTGTTACAGGTACGGAACTATTTTGGGAGCCACGTTTGCTACACTCTTCCCGGTGCGTTCCATCCTTGATTCATTTCGGTCGCATTAAACCATCTAAACAGGACCGTATTGAACGCTTCATTCTGGACGGTAAGGAATTTGGTTTGAATGTTTTCAATCTCTCTCTCTAAGCCCTTCTGCATTTCTTAGGCGTTCTTGATGCGAAAGATTACTTTGCCGGTGCGTCCATTGCTTGCCATCATTCCACCGTTGATCGAATTTTGATCATCTTTCAGTGCGATGGTCCAAGAGCCTGCGAGACACTGACAAAACCCTGCAGGCCTTCTTCGACCAATGCGCCGCGAGTAGCCCAGAAGGGTGCCCTTTCTACGAATCGTCTGCAGAGAAAATCAAACAAAAGCTTGATGCCTTAACCGAATTCATCTACCACCATCCAGTTCCAGTCGTGACAGAAACATCTTACGGTTTGGTCGACTATGAACGCCTCAGACGCACAATATTCCTGTCATTATACTCGCCTTACACTGAGTTCCCTCGCCTTGCTCGTGGTCTTGCCGATCTCGCACGAGGAAATGGGACCACGTTGTATCGGATGTCCGAGGAACCCGTTCCCAAATGCGACTGCCATCAAAGATATGAAACACAACCTGTTTTGGATGGGCAATTCTCGATTCTGTGCACCGATGGTGAAGAAGTTCGGGACACTGCTGAAGAATTCAAGTCCTACGTCGATGAGTTACTTACCTCGTCGCAATGGGGCGATTTGTGGGCCACGATTCGGACTGGATGCCTGTGAGTAATATCCATCTTACTTCAGTAAACTTACCTCATGCTCTGCGGTCAGCGCTTGGCCAAAACAATCGAAGAAGCACTTCAGAGGTTCGTAGCATCCATCCAACCTTTCCCCTAAGCCAAATTTAAGGGGGGACCAACAGGACCATTCGCTGCCAACACAAGCCATCCGATTCTTTGGATTGGAAACACTGCTGGTGAGATGGTTACTTGTCTATAGGCCATAACCCACTCATCACCTTGTTGTGCAGACCCCGTTACTCCAGTTTCCTTGTATGTCCATCTTATTCACGTTGTCATTGCAGTACCTCAAGCTGAAGGATCTATTCCAGGGCTCATCATATGGCGCAAAGCTTTCCTAAGTCCGTCGTATTGACGCAAGATTCCCCTGGGGTATGTCACTGATGTAGTATCTCATCGCTCGCCTTTGGTCTAACAATCTCGCCTACAGCACTGTTCCATCTCAGCACCGTCGTCGTGCACACAAAAGTACATCCACCGCTACCTCTTGCATGGCGAGCTTCCCCCCGAGGGTGTCACTTGCGCCGTGGACGTGCCAATGTTCCCTCCCAAGAAGGCCACATCCCCCATGGCCTCTGAGGCTCAATCGTTCCACTCGGTTGCTGCGTCCATGGATGTGGATACCCTCGGCGCCATGGGACGCCTCCACCGTTCTTTATTTTCTAAATTATGAAGGATTTCACATTAAAGGTATTTGGTTTTTATGGGCTTTACATGTTATAAAATACATCGGTTTGAAGCAGGTGGAATGTACTTATGTACTATCTAGAGTAGAAGATTTGGAGATCAAAATGAACGGTCGCCCTTTTGACCTAATTTCCCTTTCGACGTCGTGGTTTGGGAACGCACGCCTTGGCCCTTCTGTGTCTATTCAATGCGTCTGGCCTCGAAAGCTCGGCACCGCAGTCCTCGCAAATGCATTTCTCTTTCGGGCCGTTCTCACATTGGAACCTCCAATGGCGAGACCATTGCCCAGCTGAAACAGCATTGTATCCGCATTTACAGGCCTTGTAGACATCAACGGGTTTGACTGTCTGAAAGTTCGGAAATTGGTGAGTCCACTCCGAAAAGAGTCAATCAGGTTGCGCAAAGACTTACCATCTTTCGAGGTACCTTGGCTGTCTTCGTTTTGGGTTTGGACTTGGACTTGGATGGTTTGGTTTCGCTTGGCTTGCTCCAGGTGTATGTGAGAGGCTGGATATCGCTGACGTTGACGCAGGGTTCTGGGGCTGAAAATGGATCCAGACAGAGTACTTCCTCATCTTCAAAAGTTGGGGTCATTGCATCGTCCTCGGTCCATTCGGCCAACACTCCCGCAGCTGGAATGAGTTTCTCATTCTTCGAAGGGAATGGAGGAATCTCAGTGAACGCCTCAGTCCAGACCGCAATGTCGTCGGTGATGGGAAAGAACTTGTCCATTACACTGTTTGGCAGATCCGAGCAGGAACGCGCGGGGAAAGCAAGGTGTTGAAAAGCTGAAGGAGGCAAGTCGCTTTGCATCATTAACGCGTCGAACGAGATATGGGTGTCTTGGATTTCAGGTGTAGCTGATCGCAGGAAGCCAGAGACGAGCGTGGAAGAAGCAGATCCGCTGGGCCTAGACTGTACCGGGGAAGGGGAGACGCTAGTATGCTCGATAGCGTCCTCCGTTTCAAACGTATGCGAGAGGAAATCAGGAGGGATGACGGGGGACTCGTGAGCGTAGATGGAGTACATGTTGTGGAAAGCGTTGTGGCTGGGAGGTTAGTATGCTGAGTGTGTGTTCTGATGAATAACCATATACTCACCGCCATTATATATCTCACTAGCCACTGAGCATTGGCATCACCAAGCGACGCAAGTGTCTCAATGAGAACTCATTGACCGGGGTCAAAAGTACTTCCAGGTGGATGTGGATTGGCTTTGGTTAAGGCCTCTAGAAATTTCCGTATTTGGAGAAAGCTGAAGTGGCAACATTGGGTATTGATTGGAAGTGGCTCAGGACCACCAACTTGAAGGAACAAGAGCGATAGGGAGAGACAGGGGAGACTAGACTAGAACAGGGGCAGGAAGAAACGTCGTTTGCGCGTCGTCCCTGAAGCGCTGAGCGCTGAGCGTTGCACCTAACCCATCTGATGAGAAGATAGTCGACTTCCTCCTTGCTTCCTCCTTGCTCCCTCCCTTCTGCTAGGTTTGCTTCGGAGGCTGGACCCATTGGACTCGGTCTCTTTGTTCTGTAATGCCGAATCAATCAGCGGCCTTGGATACTCAAAACCCAATACACCTCCACCAAATACCCCGGTCATTCCAATGAAGCAGGAGGCGTCAGTGTCTTTCCTATCTTGCTTGTTGGACCCTCCGAGCATTATCCAACTGTTTCTTCTTCACCAATCAACCAATCATCGACCGTTCATTGGTTTCGCCTTGTCCTTTGCCGGTGTCAGGCGACTTCTCCGGAAAAACATATCATGCCGTGATGGAGCTCTTGATTCGCGAACGACTAAGTCCCGCAAGCACGGGTGGAGCACCAATCGTCCTCTCAGTCATCTAATGTCTCCTCGCCGCGCACCTGCAGCCCGAAGACGGAAATACGTCTGAGAATCGTCGCGGCTAGTCTCTTCCTATGTGAGGCGCTCCTCTCCTTCAACCGACGGTGGTTATCTTTATCGTCATGGATAAAGTTTAACCGATGGACGTATAAAAGTCGTCGTCATCTCAGGTAGCCAAAGAGAGACACTATCGCCAAATGAAGTACACAATCGCTGCGATTATTTTTGCTGGTGCCGCGCAAGCGCATACCATCTTCCAGGTAAGATTACCCATACTTACATGCTTTGAAAGTGCTCAAACATTGATTAAGGAACTCTATGTCAACGGCGTTTCAGCAGGACACACCGTAGGTATTCGTGTCCCTGACTATGACGGCGTAAGTTTCGTAGATGTCTAGTCAGCCCGCTACTGATTATTCTCCGTGTAGCCTATCATGGACGTAACTTCCAACGGTAAGGACTGAGATCAAAGTGTCACATCCTTAACCTTACGATTTTCCACGAAACCATCATCTCAGACGTCATTTGCAATGGTGGCATCAACCCGTATCATCAGCCTGTTTCTCAAACTATCATCCCAGTCCCTGCTGGAGCAACCGTTACTGCAGAATGGCACCACACTCTTGCTGGTGCAGGTTTGTCTTCTCAAGCTTTCCGCGGAGTGACTCCCATCTGACCCCATGTACCAAATAGCCCCCGGCGATAGCTCTGACCCCATCGATGCTAGCCACAAGGGCCCCGTCATCTCTTACCTGTGAGAATGCCTTCCATATACCCGCCTATAGACCACTCAACGCTTTCACACATAGCGCCAAAGTCGACAATGCCACCCTAACGGACGTTACGGGCCTCAAATGGTTCAAGATCTGGGAGGATGGCCTGGACACTACCACCCAGACCTGGGGGGTTGACCGCCTCATCGCGAACGCTGGAAAAGTCTCGTTCACCATCCCATCATGCATCGAACCTGGACAATACTTGCTTCGACATGAACTCATCGGTAACCCTTCCTTCTATCTTCTATCGCTCATGGAAAGGTCACTCACGTCCGATTCATCAGCTCTCCATGCTGCGAGTGGTTACCCTGGTGCTCAACTCTATGTTTGTTACTTTCCTGTAACCTTCGTTGGCAGTACTCTAACCGATGTCACAGATGGAATGTGCGCAAATACAGGTCACTGGCGGCGGCAGCACTGTTCCTTCCTCTACTGTTAGCTTCCCGGGGGCTTACTCCGGTATGTGTAGTAGAGCAGCCCCGATAATCTTATCTTACTGTCACACAGGCACCGATCCCGGCATCGCTATCAACATCTACCAGAGCCTTTCTGGTTACACAATCCCAGGTAATAGAAAGTCCATTCTCTTCATCATACTTCTAAGTTGACGTCTTTGCTCAACAGGCCCAGCTGTCTTCACCTGTTGATGAAAGCGCGAAAAATGTACCTACTCTAAACCCCAACGTAACGCATACTCCTGCTTGACAAGTAATTAAATACTCAAACTCCAGAGACCGAACGTCATGAGACTCTGAAGGAGAGAGCTAGCAATAGAAATGGTAAAGGCATCGCATTTCATTATATCGTATGGAAGGGATTCGTTGCCCTGTCGTTAATCTAAGTAACAACGATGAGGTACCGGAGGTCTACTTTACAGCGTGAAATAGTCCTTTGAAACTGTCTTCGACAGATCATGCGTAGATCAATGCGTAAAAGATGTTAATGAAAGAAACTAAACGGTCGCCTCTTGCCCGACAAGAGGGGTCTCCCATCGTCTGTACAGTGGCTTTCGTACCACTTTCCAGAATTCCGACCAGGCGACAAAAAGAAGAGTCATTCCGACAACGAGGCCCCATTCCCAAGTGATGCCACGTTGGTAGAATACTCTGGTATTGAGAGTGGGAACATAGATAGCTATGATAAAAGCGTATCAGTAGATGAATGTCAACACTGCGAAGAAATAAACTTACGAATAACAACGCTAGCCATTCCGGCAATAACGGACCAAAAGAGGACTTGGTTCGACCACCAGTCTACCCAGAATGGACGACCGGGAGTCAAATTGAAGATGGAGCGCTCGACTGATGAAAGCATGAGATATCGGTCGTTGAGAATGAATGAAAACAACATACAGGACTTAAGAACGATGGCGTATAGAAGGATTTCGAAGATAAGAGTGGCGAAGACGGTGGAGCGTGCTCGGAACACAGCGTCACAGGCTTCGCTTGGTGAGTGGTTGCATTCGCGAGCCAGTTGGCCATCTTCAACGCCGTAGATAACAATGACGAACTATTGAAGACGTTAGAATTAATTAGGGAACCGATGCGAGGGTAGAACTTACGTTCATCAAGCATGTCGCTCCCATTACTGTGCCATACGAAAGACAATCAATAATGACTGGCCAAGTGAAGGCACCCGTCTTGACGGAATGGGGCCGGCGCTTCATGAGATCCGCTGGAGCTTTTTCCAGGCCCAAACCGAAAGCGGGAGGAGAACTGGTGATCATGTTGACCCAAAGCACACCCAGCGGAGACAAAGGGAAAACGCTAGCGCGAGCCTCATCGAGGAAAGCCAAACCGACGATCAGAAGGACGACTTCAGCAACGTTGGTGGTGAGAAGGTGGAGGATGAAGCGCTGGATATTCAGGAAGATACGACGACCTTCGCTGACAGCTGCACGGATAGAATCAAAGTTGCTGGTTTCGGTCAGTAGGCGGATCAATATCAAAGGGAAGAGATGCTCACTCATCGGTCAGGACAAGGTCTGAGGCGTCCTTGGCGACATCGGAACCAGCCATACCCATGGCAATACCAACAGGTGCAAGCTTCAGCGCAGGCGAATCATTGACACCATCGCCTGACATGGACAAATGCTTCCCGCGACGCTTTCCAGCGTGGATCATTCGCACTGAAACGAGTCAACATAATTTCACGAAGTAGATAGAAGGATGTATACCTTTGGTTTCGGGAGCACAGCGGGCGATAACCAAGGGAAGTTCAGGAAGGTCATCGATTTCTTTGTCAGACAAACTGTCGAATTCGGTAGCCTGAAAGAAATTAAGCCAACTAAATCGTCCACAAGCTTGGCAGACTTACGGTCATGACAGCGCTCTTGGGAGCATCAGGGGAGATGATCTCCACAGCTTCAGCGATAGCCTTCGCAGTCGTGATATGATCACCAGTCAGCCTAGAAATGGAGTAAGCTCCATGATCAGCAGGGAAATGAGGGGATAACCTACATGTGAACGACAATCCCAGCTTCCTTGCAAGCCCTGACGGCACCAAGAGTCTCAGGACGAGGTGGATCAAAGATACCAGCCAAACCCAAGAACGTATGATCCTTCTCGGCATCCTCGCGAGAAATTTCCCTCGCCATGGCAGGATCGACGCGCTTCTGACCGAAGCTAATGACGCGCAAACCCTGGGATGCAAGTTGCTCGGCCTTAGCATGAATGCGTTCCTTGACTTCAGGCGTCAGGGGAGCGATCGCAGAAGGATTGGTCAGTGGCGTGGGGTGGTATGTAGTCGATGCATCCAAAACACGTTCAACCTAGAAGATAATTGAGTAAAAACGAAGCACACGAAGAATAAATGGGCTTACAGCTCCTTTAATGATGCAAAGGGCACCCTTTTCCTCCGTATCGAAGTAGACCGTCGTCATCCTCTTAAGTTCGCTTGAGAATGGGAATTCGATAGCAAGAGTATAGCGTTTCGGGGCTTCGGGCTCGTCGTCGGGGAAAGTGACGTTGGGGTCACCGCCAATTTTCTCTCCCATAGCAGGGCGAGCTCGGGGAGCGTCAGCGGGACCAATCTTGTCTGCAGTAAGAGTGCCACGTCCGAGGCCCAGTTTCGTAGCGAAAACCTGAAGAGCAACTTCGGTGGGATCACCGGTAGACTTCCATTCTCCTTTCAAGTTCTTGTGAATACTGAAACGATCCTTAGTATCGGTRWCCCGAATTTCAGGGGTATGCACGACTTCTCTGTACCTGTTTTCTGGTCTGCTGAATCAGTATATATACATAGTATTCGACTTGCGGGCCCATGCCAACGTCAAGCGTCTGAGGATGCTACCTACCTATAGGGTTTCAATATTGGTGCACCACGGAGTTTTCATGGCATCTTCTGTATGGTCCACCAGTAAATCAGATAATATACACAAAACTTTGCTGCCATTCGATTTGGATGGAGGTTACTAGGGTGGCGCGAGTCAGCAAACACACCACCACAACGCGTCCGACTTCAAGTTGTGCCACGGTCAACAAAACTCCAACAAGTGAGCCAGCTATAAAACCAGTCGCGTCCGCGAAGATGGATCCCAGGCTACTGGCCTCACAATGTAAGTTCCTTTCTCTTCTTTTGTCTTTCATTGAATATTCATTTACCCGATTCTTTCTCTAGTGCACAGATACGGCGTTACGGTGACCATGTCCGATCGGATGGGCCCTACTCGCAAGACCAACCCAGGAATCGCCTCAATGGCGACTGGCATTTGGACGGGGTAGGGATTCCGGTTAGGGTGATGGAACCTTTCAGTGCGACGGGTAGTGCGGACTCACGAGCGAGTACTACCCTCTTCAAGATACCCAAGGCGACGGACATGGGCACCTGGACGAGCTCCCCGTGAGGGCGAGTTTTGTGTCGCGTGTCCCGGTTCCTTGGGCACCGAAGACTGGTAAAGGTGAGAAATTTACTCACATCAGTTTATTTTATGAGCGTTGTGTCGTAAATCGGAGTCATTTGAAAGGTCAATTAGTTTGCTTTGTTTGTATGCAGCCGAATGAGGGTTCAGTGCATGGCCGAAAGGGGTAGAGAGCTCAATCACAATAGACATTGTATTGGCATATTGATACAAACTCTTCTCTTACTGCTGATACCATACCGCCCCAATCAAAACGCATTGCGGTTGATGTCCTGTTGAGCCTCGCCCTTATTGTGGCGAACGTTGCCTGGGTGTGGCGCTAATGAGTGGCTGCACTCCGGAGAGGCGAAGATGGACTCACCTTGCGTTTGTTGGGTCTGATCGCCGGTGACGGCGCCGACGATGGAATCCTTCTTGCCACCGAAACGGTCTTGAGTACCCTCGGCATACCCTTGTGCACGGGCAGCATTATACTCCGCCTCGCCGTGAGCATGCTCTTCCTTTCCAGAGCGTTGCCAGGATTCAGCACCAGTGAGGTTGCCAATCTGTGAAAGGACTGGTTAGAACAGTGATGAGCGGGGTAATGGGCAATCTGACTCCTTCGACCATGTTACCCTTCGTAGAGTGGAATTGACCAGTAGCTTTGCTAACGTGCGCGTTAGGTTCGACATCCATGTATGTGAGAAAAGGATGCACACCTTGGTTCTTGGGAAGACATAGTGTCAAAGTTTGTGAAGTCTGTGATAAGTTGTAGAAATAAAGCCGAGTTTGTGGGTTGTAACGAGTTCCCCCCGAAGATCACCTTTTATATAACAGATATCACTTGGAGTCTAATTGGAGATCAGCTGTTTCATTTTCGTCATACCAATGCACAATGTTGTCACTGCGTATTGGCGGTCTTAAACATCGACGTCATCAATAGTTGGTACCATTGATGGGGGCCATACACCGAGTAGGGCTCCACAACGACTACATGGCGCCTCCACTTACTTAGAGGGTAGACGAGTGGAATCAACTCCCCAAATGTCAGGTTGACAGAGCCTTGGAGTACTTGTGGTTGGAGCAAGGGAACGTTCAATTTGACAAAGGAATTCGCCTCTGGGGACGATGCTGCGCAACCTTCGGGCGGAAATTGGATGGTATTGCCAAAGCGTCTCGTAGGGAGGTACAAAGGTGTGATATGGCGGGTAGGTAGGGTAGCTAAGTCGACAGGTGAGCCTTAAGAGGTAAGTAGGAGGGACGTAGCAGGTGGATGGGCAACCAGGTAATGAGTGGAAGGGAGGTAAACCTAGGGACGGTCAGAGTAGGTGACAAGTGGGACACACAGGTTGATATGAAGGATGAAGTAAGTGTGTGGGAGAGAGGGAATGTTATAGACAGTGATGATGGAAGCGAGGAGCAATTCCGATCATAAGTCGCGTTGTAACGACGAAGTGCCGAAGACCAAAGGAAACGGGAAACGAGGAATGACTGTAGCGGTTAATAACCATAACCAGGATGAGCGCGAAGATGTCGCGGAGATGTCTATGCCCGAGGCGCAGGTGCAGCGGGGGAACCACGGTAACCACTTGGCGTTCCATTTCTCGGTGCCCCATTCTGTTGGCGAACAGGTGGCTGACCATTACTCTGGTAAACCACCTGTCCTTGCGTCGCTTGTGACGGTGGACGCGCAGGGACTTGACCAGCCGCAGCGCCAACAATTTGTTGGGCTTGTTGTTGCCTTTGTTGTTGAGCCTGAGCCTGTTGACGCTGTTGGGCTTGTTGCTGCTGCTGCGTTTCCTCGGGGGTAGCACCAGGAGCAACATAGAGGCTTCTGTCGATGACCTGCGGTATTGGTTGGATTTCTGTACCGAGCTCCTGTTCGATTTTATACAAGTTGAACCGATCCTCGTACGTGACGAGGTTGATCGCAAGACCAAGGTGACCGAATCGTCCAGAACGGCCGATACGATGGAGATACGTTTCCGCGGACTTGGGGAAATCGAAGTTGATGACAACGTTCACGGCTTGGATATCGATACCTCGCGTAAGGAGATCAGAGCAGACGAGATTTCTGCAAACACCGTTACGGAAATCGTGGAAAACGCGGTTACGATGGCTTTGAAGCATCTTCGCATGAGAGTAGAAACACGAGTATCCGAGCTCTGTGACTTTCTTCGCGAGAAGTTCGACACGGTTGGTAGAGTTGCAGAAGATGATGGATTGGTTGATTTGGAGTTTGGAGAAAAGGGTGTTGAGGCAGTGGACCTTCTGTCGTTCCTCGACATAGGCATAGAATTGGGTAACACCACGGAGTGTGAGCTCGTCCATAAGGTTGATTTCATAGGGGGTCTTCATATATTTGTCCTACGCGTCAAAGGAGGGTCAATCAACATCAAAAAGACGTGTGTCAAAGACTCGTGCGCACCTTGAAATCTTTCACAATCATCGGGAAGGTCGCGCTGAACAGCATGACTTGTCTCTCCTTGGGTAGGAACGAAAGTAGCTGCTCCATGACTGGCGTGAATTCGGGCGAAAGAAGTTTGTCCGCTTCGTCCATAACGAACACGGGGCATTCGCTCAAATCGGCAACGTTTTTGCCGGCAAGATCCAGTATTCTGCCAGGCGTACCGACTAGGACGTGAACGGTTTCCGAAAGTCGAAGGATATCATCCTTAAGCGTCGTTCCACCCGTCGTGACCATAACCTGTACGCCCATATGCTTCCCCAATATTTTGCAGACCTGACTTGTCTGCAGGGCCAACTCTCTGGTTGGCACGAGGAGAAGGGCTTGAATCTTTGATTTGTTTACGTCGACTTGTTGTAATGATGGGATAACGAATGCTGCTGTTTTACCAGTTCCGTTTTTCGCGCGAGCGAGGATGTCTCTGTGGGTGAGGGCCATGGGGATGGCTTCCTCTTGAATGGGAGAGGGTCGTTCAAAGCCGGCTTCGAAAATACCCATGAGGAGTTCGCGTCGGAGGAACATGTCCTCAAATTCCATGCCCTTTGTGGCCGTCACATCTTCCGTTTGGGGGCGAGTGTCTTTGGGGGGAGGGCGAAGGGAGGCTTTCCAGCTATCATTCGCTGGGCTGTTGACATCGAGGTTAGCAGTAGCCACCACTTAGCCGAAATAGACTCACGTTGACGACGACGAGACATTTTGAGCCATACTTATTGATGAAAAAAGAGGAACTTGGGGACTGAAGTACTGATTGGTTATGGGTTGTGGGCCGAGACAGCTTGCGCGTTCTAAATATCCCGAATCTGAATCGTCGACGAGGAAGTTTATGGGTTTATACGCGTGTACGTCGCAGAAAACGGTGACAACGGTGATGATGAAGCAGCGGTGGTGGTGGTGGTTACGGTTGAAGATACGTTTGACTGAAAGAATACGAAAAACGGTATGTTGGCCTGGGCGCCTCCGCACAAGCGCTAAGCGCCGGCAATCTTTGTCTTGGCCATTTTGAAAGCCTTCAAATCCCTCAACGTTTTTTGTCCATGTTCACCGCGACGTGCAGGAAACATTTCCGCGTCAGAATTAGACTTCGCTCGCTGCGAGCCTTTTCGACGAGCACTCGACGCTGTGGCGACCCCTGGCCTCTCCCGCATACTCCAGAACACCTGCAAAATACCACGACTCCCACCGACATCCCTGCACCAACGCCTCTTCCGCGACACAATGAGTCCATTGATACACTTCGTGCAAGACTTGTCTATCAGTCAAGGAAGAGGGGAACCCTCGAAAGTGACCTGCTCTTGAGTACCTTTGCGAGGGACCACCTATCGAGCATGGATGCGGAGGAATTGAGAGTTTACGACAAAGTACGTGTTCATTCCATGCCGAACTTGCTTGTTCTCATCGTTTTTGGGAAGTTACTTGATGAACCTGACTGGGACATCTACTATTGGGCGACTGGGGAACGCTCGCCTCCACCGCGATGGGTCGACTCCCCTCTCCTCGAAAAACTCAGGGTACACGCCCGAAACGAAGGAAAGGTTGTGCGTAGAATGCCTCCATTGTCAGAATAAATATGACGTCTACCCAAATCATACATTGACTTGCTCACATGGAGAGAGATGATGGAACTCGAGCCGATGATCTTTCATGGCAAGGGAGTTATGGACGTTAAAACCGAATGCAAAGTCTCAGTGCACAAATGTGTTCGCCCTCTGGTTCAAGGTCAACTCTTCCGACCAACATCGGACCCATCCACGCCCAGTCTTGACAGGTTTATCAACCAGTGGAAGAGGCTGGATCGTCAAATGAGTTTGCTGACTTGCCTCTTCAACTAAGCGTCTACTTGCTGACCCCAGCTCTGCACAAGCTCAAAATGGATTGACAGAAATTCATGATTCGTGAAAAAAAAAGAATACAGATAGACAGGAAAGATTATAAAATGTAAGTACMTATGAAATAAATGGGTGTAAGTAATCTTGTCGCCCTATCGCCATAAAACTCACCGAGACTCCAATGTCCTAGTTTGCCTGAGTTGTTGAGCTTTGGATTTGAGGCCCAAGGAACCGGGACACGCGAYACAAAAACTCGCCCTCACGGGGAGCTCGTCCAGGTGCCCATGTCCGTCGCCTTGGGTATCTTGAAGAGGGTAGTACTCGCTCGTAAGTCCGCACTACCCGTCGCACTGAAAGGTTCCATCACCCTAACCGGAATCCCTACCCCGTCCAAATTCCASTCGCCATCGGGGCGATTCCTGGGTTGGTCTTGCGAGTAGGGCCCATCCGACCGGACATGATCACCGTAACGCAGTATCTGTGCACTAGAGGAAGAAACGGGTGAGTGAATATTCAATGTGAGAGAAAATGGAGCAAGGAAGTTACATTGTGAGGCTAGTAGCCTGGGGATCTGTCTTCGTGGACGCGACTGGTTTTATAGCTGGCTCACATGTTTGGACTTGTTGGAGTTTTGTTGACCGTGGCACAGCCTGAAGTCGGACGCGTTGTGGTGTTGTGTTTGCTGRCTCGCGCCAMCGTCGTTCCTCGTCGCCACAATAACTTCAACTCAGTACAAGGCACAGCGGTCGTCGAAGCCTCAGATTTGGTTTCAATGGTYAGAACCAGTACGTGCGATTGCAGTCCCTGAGTATGCCGAAAAATTATCACTATAGGYTACCTTRAGTTTTGACAGACTTTACAAGCATCGGAAGCATATTTCCCGCCTCGGGGTTGTTCTTCAGCAACGGTCGTTGTACAATCATCGACTTCTTATCAATGTCCGAYACTGGAACTGCCAACTCGAACTCGAATGCTCGAATCAGTGTGAACAAGAGCGCTTTCATCCTGGAAGTAAACGATGAGCWCCCATGCCTGGACCCTGAAAGGGATTACTGGACGACTCACTCGACCAAGGAAAATCGATACCCAATACAGGCATGAGAACCACCAACGAATGTGAGTTGGTTACTCCACACGCCCGGAATGGCAGCCGAGGCTTTGGATGGGGTTARCCAGCGATCGGGCCTGTGTACATCATTCAATAAACCGCCGTAATATAATCAAGGTGATCCTTCATACTTAAATTCATGAGCATCAGCTCCCCAAATTGGCTCGAACGTGTTCGTAGATGCAATCGGCAGCATAACAATTTGACCAGCCTTGATTCTTCGGTAAATGATGTCTTKGGTAAACAGGAAGCAACGCTGAGCAAGCAGATTGGACGCACTCGATTGAACGGTGAACAACACCATTGACGTCCACTACTGGTTGACTAAGTGGGATGATATCATCCACAACGGCAGAGCGGGCGACCAGAGGGACAGGCGAATGCAGACGGAGTGCTTCTCGAACAACGCGATCGAGATATGGCAAAGCATTGAGTTCATCCATCGATGGGTTTTCTGTTGGTATAGAGAGTAGTTCCTCGCGAAGGGCGGATTGGATCTCGGGGTATTGTGAAAGAGAGAAGAGAGTCCATGTTGTCGCCGTGCTAGAATGTGTTCATGTATGTTTCCGCAGGGAGGGATGAGAATGAYTCACCTAGTCGTTTCGTGGCCGGTAACGATGAAAGTCGGTATCTCTACAGCAGAAGAAAATTTTGTCAACAGTCCCGGATACTGGTGAAAGTACTCACGCGCTAGAACGTCTTCATCGCTCAATTGAGACGACTCAGGGAGACCGTCGGCAGTGTTGGCTCGGACGAGCAAGGAAAGGAGGGTTCTCGACTTCAAGGTTTGATTTGACCATCCTTCGGGTACTCCCTTCTTAGCTTGGAGGACTGCAGCTTTGCTCGCAGAGAGCAATTCTCTACCAATACGTGTCATGACAGCCTGGGCGTTTTCTGTGACACGTTCACTCGCTGTTTTCTAGTAGACACGAAGAGCTACATGTGAGTGGTGATAAGTAAAGAGGAGAGAAAAAAACAAACAATCGGGTCTAGCACAGGGAACAGATACTTGAGAAGCAAGAGCAGATGATTGTGTCTGCCTGGCTCGAAAATAAGTGAGAAAGCCCGGTTGAGCTCATTTGGTTCRTCATTTTTTAATGCGCCGAATCGGTAGTTAAACCCTACACAGTGTAATGTAAGAAGGAGTGTGCATCAAACAACGMTAGATGCAGAGAGGCTTACCAGCAAGACCGATGATATCAAGCGTTGCTCGGCCAAGCCAGGAGAGTATTTCGATTTGCGCGGTGGCCTTTCCGTCTTTGGGTACTTGTTCCAACCACTTGTCACGGAGCTGTTGGTGGACGATGAATGATGTGATTTATGCGGGAGCAGGGATAGTGCTACTGACTTCAATCGATGTTTCTATGAATATTGGTGTGAGATCTCGTATCTGCGCGGGTCCGAATGCTGGGTTCTATGAGCAAAAGGATGAGCTTCGAGGAACGACATCGATAAAATAGAACCCGCCCATACCACGACTTTTCGCTAATCAACGCGTTCAGGAGTCAGAGCAGGAAAGAAAAGATGGACACTCGTCGGCGATGTAGCTAACCTGTCTCTTATGGTTCTCGCCTGTTAGAGGTGTATCAGCGACTCAGTTGCTTGGTTGAAAGAAAAATGGAATCGACCTTCGGCAACTAAAAGACCTGCACTAGGTGGTCAACAAGTTGAACGGTTTGATTGGGTCCTTGAAAAAGCGCTTTACCAGGGCCAACAATTCGCGACAGATGTTGTCTCGCCATTAGCGGTCGTTCATAGACATCACCGTTCATGAGAACGTGTGCTTGTGCTTTCGGGTCAAGCGTGTATAGCCGAGAAGTCTACGACCAGCGCGCCGGGCGTAAACCTCGGGGGATGAGGTACATAGGAGCGGAGACGGTACTCACATTAAATGGACCGTTGACCTTGAAGGTCGGGCCATAGGTAGCGATCCATTCGTCTGCGGCGCTATACTGAAGGAAGGTGAGAATTAAGTCGTGGTGGATGTGGGATACCTCTTACCCGGTCAAACAGTTGCTGTACGTTCCCAAGAAGAAACGTGCGGCAATTGGATGGTCCGCGAAGATACTGCAAAGGAGATGTCAGCTCACGCCAGACGATCGCCGCAGCTTTATAGACTATGAACGCAGAGCATGCAACGACAAAGCCGAGTAAGATGTCAGGAATATTCATGGAATAGGTGGTGGGGTCGAGGATATCTGAGGTGGGTTATGTGAAGTGTGCATTGAGGAGATTTTAAACCGTCATTCCCAGGTGTGGGATCTGGATATTGCAATGAGTTATTAGTGAGTAAATTTGTCGCCGTAAGTAGTAAGAGACTGTTCAAATTGCGTGCACGTCCGTCATTCGCTTCCGAGGACAACAAAGTTTTGATGAAATGACATTGTCAAGTACGTGACGGAGATGTACTAGACTCGATCCCTCGTCGTCTTTATCACAAGTCTAAATCTTGTTGTAGTTAGTTAGATGGGTTGAACAAAAGGGAGGCCCAGACTTCGACTCGAAGACGCATCTCTCCTGCTCCAAGTGAGCGCCAGTACTCGCCTCGATAACTTCTTTGTTGTCACCAAACGCGGGGAACCTGCTAGCGGTTCAATGAGGCAAAATCACTCTTCTCCGAGCCGAGCGGCATGCAAACCATGCCGTATAGAGCTCCAGACTCTATCCGATTAACTGGCTTTCGTTACGTGTGAGAACGAGGGTTAAAATTTTCAGACGTGGATGCGGATTCACCTTGGGTATCGCCAACAAGTCTCATCCGGTAGCAAGGGAAGAGTTAGCAAGGCCGGCGAAGAAAACCGGTTAGAACATTGAGCGGCTTCAGAGAATTCGGCAGCTACTGAAATCTCTCGGCAGCTCTGAGTGCCTCCCAATGGTCTGCGGGGAACTTAACGTGCATCCATGGCAGCTGGCTCAATTCGGGAAATGCGGCGAGTTGATTGAGCAGCTGAAGTTTGCCTCAGCATCGAAGGAAGGTAGCATACGTAGCTCATTCCTTGTCTCCGATTGATCACGTAGGTCATGAAACGCGTGCGGGCCGAGGATTCTAATGGAAAATGAACAAAGTCAAATTGGATCAATAGATGAGTAGAGAGGAGAGACACACTGTGTTCGCTGCATCAATTTCGGATGGGTGTCTCATTAGCCGCTCACCAGCCCAGCCAAAAGGTCCGGGGCACAGCAATTCCTGCCCATGCGAAGCACAGAGGCACTCATTGAGGATTTTCGCTTCGTTTTGGAAGCGGTGGAGACGAAGCGAGTTGTAGAATCTAACACAGAATGTCTTGCTGCATCATGAGTCAATCTTAGATATATAGAGTGCATTTCGGGTTCAACACCGCTTCCGGTCGGCCAACATGAGGTAGATAGGAATATCCACTGTCAACCGAACGCTCGAGTTGAGGAAGGTCAAAGCAAAATTCCTGAGTTACGAGTAGCGATTTCTCGGTTAAGTAGTAGTAGAGAGTAAAGACGCCGAATCGCGCACAGATTGGTGATGCCGGAGTCCGAGTTGCATGCATGATGCCATGGTTCAAAGTCAAGTTCTAAGTGACAGTCTGAGTCACGACGCGACTCGAAACGCGATCACGTTACTTGCTCACTGCCCCCTGAAGCATAGGAGACGTAGCTTGAAGAATTTGGGATGGAGCGCAGTTCGCGTATATAGGATAGCTTTGGTGTAATACATACGACTGGGCTCGCTGATGCTGAAGTTGCTAGTAGATACGGGATGGTTGAGAGGCAAAGGGACCTCGTGGAAGAGTAAGGAAGGCGATAATCCGTGCTGATGCTCGTCACGCATAGTCTTTGGTCAAAACGATAGTATTCATTGCGTAAGTCTCCTACAGTGTGACTTGGACCTAAAAGAAAGGGTAACGGACGCCTAGATGAGAGGCAGACCCCATCGGTCTGGAAATTCTGTGCTCCAATTCTCTCGCTGTGGCATCGCTGAACACGCAGAAATTGAACCGGGGCCGGGATGAACTCGACGGCACATATTCACTTTATGTCATAGAAACCACATTTCTGCCCAAGAATGGTGGGGGGAAACCCCGACACATCGTGAACCTCGGACCTTAGAAGCACTGGTGCGATGGCAGAACGGCATCACCGCAATCGTCTCAGGTGGGAGTAAAGGCAGCAAATGGTAATTCATGTGCCCGAGATCGACGGTGCCCAAGCTGCGCCTTTGGCCGTTTGAGAGAAAGTTGGCAAGAAAATATAGTTGATTGACTATCGAGCGTCCACCCATAAGTGGGCTTTGCGTATACACGTGTACTGGATATTGAGGACCTTTGCGTTTCCAAGAATTAACCCCCACTTGTACGTACAGTACACAAGACAAAAGGGGGGACTGGGTACGAGCTTCGTGAATTACACAAAGCTACGTCTTGACGTACGACTTCGAGTTCGGCGAGCTGGGCCTTCGTCGTCCGAGTCCGCAGCCTTGCGAGCTCTGCAAGAAGGCGATGATGGTGACAAGTCAGTGCGAGGGGTCCGAAATGGGGCATCATACAGCTTACCTTGGCGCCGAAAGTCTTCGTCGCTGGAGAGGTCTTTTATTTTGACTTGGGCAAGGCTCATCATCATCATCGCCCTCAGCACCGAGACTGAAGGAGGAGTGTTGCCTCTTCCGACCGCATCTTGGGGTCGGTGTGGACTGCACCAACTTGACGGGGCTGGGAGTCAAGATGACTGGGCGATTGGACATTCGCTTGAAAGTGACGGGCGGATCGTCGTCCTCGTCGTGGGACCTACGGTAGAGGGAGTAAGCAGGGGTATGCAAAGAGTTATGAGGAGTGAGACGTACTCAGAGTCAATGGAACAGTCAGAGGAGTCGGTCTTTTCAGCAACAACGTAGTCTTTGTCGACCCTTGGATGGATATTGATCTTGGTAACAGGACCCTGAAATTTGGGGCCACTCCTGAAATACCGCTTACAAGGGGTTTGTTTGGACTGGCGGACAGGACAGGGTGTAACTAAAGCAAGGGCATAATCTAATCAGGGGGACAAGAAGGGGTAGCGTAGATACAGTGAAGTACTTACTGACTGGACCATCGTCTTCGGATTCCGTTGTGGATTTTTCAGAGTCTTCTTTGGTATCGTCGTCTTCCGAATCTTCATCTTCATCAACGGTACGTCCAGAATTTAGGCGGGTCCTAGAGTAAGCAACTTCTTGGACGGGGGGNATAATGTTTTGCGAGATCTTTGATGGCTTTGTCAAATATAGCTTGATTATTCTTGTAGTGCTGTCTCCAGGACTGGGCAGGGTGGTTCTTGGCCCAAGGAAGAGCGTCCTTCAAGAACAGCTTCAGATGGGAGGAGTAAATACACGCGGGATACTCACCACGAGCTTGTTGTAGATGGCTATCCCAAGGCGACCTCCGCTCCGGGGATCAGGGATGACACGGGATATGTACCAGGCGAGGTTATCGTCTTCCTCTTCCGTAAAATGCTTCCGGCTGTTCATAACGTCGAAGGGAATCAGCCAGCACGGTATTTCATCTCGTTCAACACGAGACAAACGGGAGTCTACTCACTTCGTCGCTCCGGCCATGCCCTGAGTCTTCTGTGCCTCCAGGAAAAACATATCGGCCCTGATACATACGTTGACAAAGTTGTAGTGCTTAACAACGATACCAGCGAACTCGGGCTCGCGTCTGATGGAGTAAAAGAGCTGGATGTCCCAGACTTTCTTGCCATCAATGTTTTCTTCGTCGATGAGAACGATTTTGGCGCGCCCGGCAGATTTGACAACCTTTCCACCGTGCTTCTACGACGCGGGAGAAGTTAATTTAGAGGTCAGCGCAGTAGTTAATGGAAAGCTTGCCTGTATGCTTTCATTGAGACCCTTTTTGAGTGAGGATGAGAGAGAAGGATGGAAAAAGAAGGCGACAGATTCTTTTTTGATTTTAAATATCTTTGACTTGGACTGAGTGCGTCGACAAAGAAAAGTCAGTCAGCAGTCATTCAAGGAGCTCAGATACGAGGTACTCACTGAGGGAGCCATTGGGGTGGTGGAAAGAGGAAGAAAAACAGACATGCGAATCCATCAAATCGCGGTTTTTATATTCGAAAGCGGGAGAAGACACCTCGTTTCCAGATCAATCCATACCCCTGAGAATCATCGTGTGCACTTGGGCTTCGAAACTGATGCAACATCTAGCACCGACGTCCCAAGGAACTAGAAGTTATGAATTTTAGCAACGATCTGAGAGATATGTTCAGCGCTCTGTAGGGCAACGAGAGTAGCTGTTGCTGTTGGTGCAGCGAGAATGCAACCTGGTAGACAGAATGACACGCTCGAAGCCTCTATTTCAAGCTGACAATTATTCACAAACTTGCATGGGCGTGATGGGCACTATTCGCATCTTAAAACTTAAACCACACCCAAGAAATAGCATTCAGTGACTGGACCTCATCATCAGAGAAGCGGAGGACGTACATGGGATGGAAAATAGAGCTAGGTAAGTCGGGACCACTCCGAAAATTCGTCGAGTTCTACTCAGTGTTGGTTGATCTTTTGATTCTTTTCGGCCGTCTAGTCGGTGCATAAAGCGTGGTCTCGCGAAACGCCTTGACGCATGACGAGTTTAAGGTCAAACATCATGCATTACTTCTCAATGAAGGGCATCATGACAGTGTGGACGGACCAGGACGCGTCACCCCAGCGGGCGTCGCTTTGGAATGACAGGGGCTGATCTCTCCTGTTCAAATTTCAATGGTCGTTATATTTGCTTTCCCCGTCACTACGTCGCCTTGATTCATGATGCATGAGTACATGAGTACTTTTCAGGAGCTTCTTGCCGTCCCCCGGTACTACGGGCGCATTCTGTTCAATCGGAGCAACACAACGCGCGTCGCGAYGCGTCCAAAAGTGGCGGTGCCATAATTATTTCCTGGTGATCGACAACACGGAAAAGTGGTGTTCCCACTATATAAACGGGCGAGTCGACGAGCTTCAATCCCCACTCCTCTGTTGAGTGTAAGTACCATTTTTCCTCATCGCAGCGAACTTGACGTACTGACTCTTTTCATTAGCTGTGGTTTCTCGACAGATTGTGCCGCGGCCCGCAATCACAAGTCCCCGATATCCTTCGCCGTCAAGAACCAGCCCGGGAAGACTGTACGGCTCCTGCTAGCTGGCGGCGAGGATATCGTTCGTGGACTCAGGTGGGGCCTTTCAGTAATCGGCGACCAGGTTAAGATCATGGACGCTTGGACAATCTTTTCGGGGAGAGTTTTCGTGCTCCGTGGCCAGATTCTTGGAGAGCAAGGGAGAGCAAGGGAGATGAGATGAAATAGTAAGTCTGTGATTTATTCTGAGGATGAGTGTACGTACTGATACCTGGGGAACTGGGGTTTGTTAAGTAGCTAGTTGGTCCTGTGGTTGTTGATCGGAATATTTTGATGGGTTTCTGAAAACTTGTTACRCGAGGATATCGACCTGGATTACAGTGGGGACTTTCAGTGCCCGTGAGCCAGGGGGAATGATCGATCTGATCAAGCAGAGACAATTCGTACTCGGCGACATGGATGAGTGCGATCTTRCCATCGCGGAAAGTACATAGACGYGTAGAAAGCGGCAGGCCGTCGAGTGAGTTCGACGGATTGTAGAGTAAACCTTGCAAATTCCGTTATCATGGTCGATCGCGCATCGAGACAGATGCTTTCACATAGAAAGGGAGAGCAAGTAATAGAGATTTAATGGATCATAATAGCCAGGAGCCAAAAGCCAGTTCNAAAAAAAAAAGCGAAGTCGAGTAGTTCGATACAGTCTCATCGTTGAGGCCTGTGGGTTACAGCTTGGGCTTGGGTGGGACAGGTAGCTTGGGTATCTGACCTCGAGTTCTTCGGTATGACTCCAGGTCTACTTGTAGCCGTTCATCGGGGGACATCCGCTGAACACTGTCGTCCTCGTCCACCACTTCCTGGGATTTGACCGAGAAGTCTAAGAGACTCGCTCAAGCTCGGGCCGTGTGTCAGGTCCAGGCACAATAACTTACATGTTGTCCTAGGTTCCGTCTCCTCATCCTTGGCGATCTCTTTTTAGCGACGGGACAACTTTTCGCGCGCATATACATACATACAAGGCCTACCGTCCCTTCCTGCATACCAGGATCCAGCCGCGGCATACCAGAACTCTTCCCCCCAAAGGGATCATCTCACCTATAATTTCAAAGTCCTCACATCGAATCCAAGGAGAATAACCGCCACTTTCTACACTACTTACTACTTGGCAGCCGAGAATCCAGTCACGAAGCACGAAGACGCTCCTTGGAAGGATTGTCCAAGCGCCCATTACCTTAACCTGGCTGCCGATTACTGAAAAGCCCCACCTGAGTCCACGAACGACATCCTCGCCGCCAGCTAGCAGGAGCCGTACGGCCTTCCTGGGCTGGATCTTGACGGCGAAGGATATCGGGGACCTGTGATTGCGGCACAATCTGTCGGAGAAGTAAGCTAATAAGAGAGTCAGTACGTCAAGTTCGATGCGATGACAAGAAATGGTACTTACACTCAATAGAGGAGTGGGGAACCACCAAATGTTACACCGCCACCTCGTCCGCACGCCTTATTTGCCCGACGCGTCGCGACCTCAGGTTTCCAATGAACAACCCAAACTCGCTTTGCGACTGATGCTGAAATTGCAATGTCTCTCCTCAAGGTCAACCACCAAGGATTGACTTGGGTGTACTCATCACACCGTCTCAACATCGAACTCACAAAGAACATAGCAGCATCGGCCCGTCACAGACTTAACTATCAATGACGGAGCTCGCTGAACCAGGCGCTATTTGGGTACGCTCAGTAAACTAATAGCTACCGAAAGCTTCAACATGGAGCGTGACACTTGGACCCCCCTTTAATATATCCATAAACCTTGGTTTACCGAGAGCAGATCGAACGACCCCAGCCAAAGCGTGTGTGCCACACACTGCATCCAATCAAAATGAGATACGTATGTATGAGAGGCAATTCACAGGACACGCACCGTTGACAGACATAGAACCGTTAGATCTCAAGATCTCGTTTTGAATGAGTGCTTCCAAGTCCGGTCGTTTGTTCTCAACTCGCACCATGGAGGACTGGAGAAGCCGATTGCCTTGAGGTTTGAACTTTTCCTGTCCCTGGCTTTCACTGTCAGAGTGCGTGGAGTCGTCGTCCAACGAAGGGGCCGTGGTGTCATCGACCGCGCCAGTCACGAATATCTGGATCTCAACAATTAGATCGGAGGGAAGGTCCTTCAGAGCTGGTTCGAGCACGTCGGCGATCCATTGGATGTGAGCTATGAGTCAAGGTTTAGTATCAAGTAAAGCAACACGGTGATACCCTTACCGAATTCCCTGATAGCCCATACGAACGTGACCTTGTGGCATTCATTGGGCAAGCCTGACTTTGAACGGCTATACAGAGGGTTAAAGAGTAGCCGTCTGCATAGGGCACGGAACACGAACCGAATCAAGTCCAATAACATAGGCAGGGTGAATGCAACACCGGATCCACCAGCAATGAGTACCACAGTGTCAAATCCTCTCAACCACGGTGGGGAACTGTACGGTCCATCAACGAGCACCTTCATGGTCTCCTCTTTGCCAGCGGCATTCAAGAGTCTTTCCGTAAACCCACGCCTCACTCTAATCAAGAACGAGAGTTCCTTGCCTTGCGAAGGTTCGTTGGCTTTTTCCGATGCCTCATCGCGATCGGTTGGTCCGTCCACAGTCGATATGGTGAACGGGTGGGTTTCAAATGGAAGTGTTGACACGGATGGAAGCGTTAGGAATGCACTTTGACCGGGACGCCAGTGGAAGAAGTTTGGTCGACGGAGTGTTAGGCGAAGGAAGTGCGGGGAAAGGACATCGACTTTCGCATCTAAATCATGAGGCTTACGGCCGCGAGGGAAGTATTTCGCGTTGATAGCCAACGTCCGCACAAACTGGATCAAGCGATCGAGCCCCCAGATCACAAAGGCAGGCCACACGAAATAACCAAGGCTTTGTATCAAGAAATGAGTTCATGGAATTACTGCAGAAAAGTCGGCTTACTCAAATTCCTCGGCATGGAAGTAAGAGGAAAGGACGACGATGCTTGAGAGAAACGAGATAAGTGATGGATCAAACTTCAGTAGACATTAGAACCTACAAGACGAGGAGAAAATGAAGGATGAGGAAAGCTTCGTATCCGAAATTGCGGATGGGCCGAATTGAAAGAAGGCATAAAATTGTAAATGCGATTGAAGCAAGCAGGCCAGCTTGGGTGAATGGATGAGACCACCCAACGGCACCTTGGATTCTGGGTTTGAGAATTCTTTCAGTTTGATCATCAGGGACGAGGGGATGTAAACGTACCCAAGCATCATCTGTTGAAAGGTCAGTAAGGGATGGTGAATAGGGAGTGCAGGGTTTGACTCACGCGACCAGCACCGTGCACCCAACCAAGAATGCAAAGGGCACGGGCAGTCATTCGGTGGAGGAGATTCAGCTGTAAGTATACCCAAGGAGAAATCATCCGCGACCATTGACATCGCGAGAACTATCGTGTCCTTACCTTGTCAAAGCTTACTCCGGTGAGCCCTAGGATGCTGTAAATTCAAAACACGAGGATGAAGAATTAGACAAGGGCCTCACATGAGATAACATTATTTCTGGTGCCTAGTGCAGCGACAACGGAGAGTTGAGTGGCGGCGACGTTTCCAGCTGTGTTAGCCCAGTATTTTGGATCGTAGACCATGCCCTTGGAGTTGGTCGCTAGATCGATAAGATTGTATCATAATTATGTTTATTGAGAAGGGTGGATAACATACAGTGGACCAACGACCAAACGAAGATGAGGACAACATAACCAGCCGTAAGAAAGGCCTAAAAACGATGGTCAACCAGGAGGAAAGAGTACGACGATTCCAGCAACAGACCTCAGCGAGATTGATGGAGTAAGAACCGCCGAGTTGGACGGTCCAGCGGAAGGCCATGACCCGAAATGTGTCCACAATGGCAGCAGGAAGGCGCTGGAGAGATGGTCGCTTGCGGGTGCCATCTGACTTATGCGCCTTTCGAGGAAACACGAAAACAGAGAGCAGGGAAACTATATGGAGAACAGATACCAGGGCGGTGAACGCAGCCATAATCCAAAGAAGGCGGCGGGGGAAGTCATGAGCTTGTTGGATGCGAAGGATTCTATCGGGGTCGACTTTCTGAGTGGTAATCGTCACATCCACGACTGGGTGCGGACGTAACCCTTCAACAGGAGTGGCGTTCATCTTGCGACCGGGAAGGAAGCTGGGATGCAGGACTCAGGCTCGTTGACTTTATACATTTCTAGAGAACGTAAGATGTCATATTAACAACCCAGGCTCTAAGGATATGCCACCTGGTCAATAGAAGTAACCTAAACAGCGGGATTAGAAGAAAATTGATATGCTGGGGGTGGGGTTATCAGATAACGAATGTGAACTAAGAATAGACCAGCGTACTGTAAACGGGGATGAAGAAATGTCGTGTTCAACGGATGCACATGGTTACGACGAAGGTGTAACCAAAAGTGAGTCTGTCGCTCCCAGGATGACGCTTACTGTAAAAAACGAGGCCAAAAGGAAGCACTGAAGAATGGGATATGCTGTTACAGCGAAGGTGATCAAGGGAATTATCTGATAAGATATAGTCATGGGAGGCCGCGATTTCGGCTTACCTGCGGGCAAGGCTACCAAGGATCAACTTTGCATATTAGAGAAGAATGAGGACACTGAGCGCTTGAGCGTCCAGACTCTTGGTTCAGTGGACGTCATCACCAGCCAGGGCTGTTCTTATGACGGTCACACCTGGTAGTGAGTGGATCGATCACCGCTTGGATATTTAAACTTGCGCACCTTTAAGTACAACCTTTGAACAGAGGACTTCGACCGTATTCGTCGCTAGTCCAGCTGTGTATTCGCTGAACGTGGCGGTGAACGTAAGGCGTTGGCATTACGATGGGAAGAAGGAGTCCTGCTGCAAAAGCGAGGGGGTAGTTCGAGTTGGCCAATTGATCATTCCTTCACACGCAGAGGTGAATTACTGGAAGGCAGACATTTACGTATCACCCGAAGTGTGCTGCCCGTAGCATCGTCGGGTGGGCAGGGCCGTTTGGAGCGCCCCAAGGACGCTGACATGCGCAGGCTACCGCATCGGATTGGTATGGTTTGAGTTACGCTGGCATCATCAGCATCGTCACTATATGAGCGTTGTTGATAGAGATTGGTTTGAACCGTCCCTCCAAAACCCGCGGCGGAATCTCACTCCCATATGTGTGCTCGACAAGGATTAGGATCGGAGTGGCGTTGATAAGGCATCCACGGGTAGCTCATATGTTTGGTGTCCAAGCTGGAAAATAGCGAGCCTGGGATGAAGGTCGGATTTCAACGGTGGCAAGGTGTCCAAATGGTGAAAAAGTGTACCCGAGCATCTAATGTAACGATTAATTGCTCCAATATTTGTAAGAAGATAATCTCTCTGTCATTACCTGTCTGCATACCTACGTTGTAGTTGGTATCACAAGATGTGAGCAAGATGTGATGGCGAATACCTCAGAAACCCTCCAGTCCCCCTGTGTCACGTGTCTGGCGCGTGCGCGAATCCATTGTCCAAGGACCCAAGGGTTCGCGTTGCTTTGTTTTTCAGGAATCGCTGCCGTCAAGAATTTTGCCAGCGAGCATGCCCGCTCGCACATTTGAAGAAACTGGTGACGACTCTATGAAACAGCTTCTCGACTCTATTCACCGCATATTCAACGAAGCCCAGGACTCTGTCACCAACCATCAAAAGAACTGCACTCATCTATACAAAATCCATGCAGAAGCCGCGACTTTTGTGGAGACCGTGAAGAGGAAGGGGAGAGATTCTTTCAAGAATGTTGGGGAGACGGCGTTCTCCAACACGTTTCTTTCTATGATGCTGAGATGTCTCGAGTGTAAGAAAGGAGTTAAACCAGCTGACAACGTTGTCAAGTTTGTGGGGGCATACATCAAGCATGTGAATGGAAAAGGCGAGCTCTTTACTCTACGGTACCCTGCTTGACTTCTGATTGACTTTGACTAGCCTTGGAGGAGCGGCAACAAACGAAGGATGACACAGAGACGAGAGCCTTTCGCTTCACCACGAAGCTGCTGAGAAAGCTCCTCGAGGGGTTCGAAGCCAAAGACAAGAATGTTCGCTATCGCGTTCTGCAGTTTGTGACGGAAATGGTTGCGCATCTAGGCGAACTCGAGTACGTCGTTGTCTTCAATGCCCGTGTCAAGTTCTCTTACGGCAAATACTTCAGTGCCGATGATTACACGGCTCTCCACCAAGCATTGCGCGCCAGAGTCTATGACAAGGAGACCCCCGTACGCGTCCAGGCAGTCATCGCCCTCTCGCGCCTCGTCGAATCCGAAGACCCAGAGGAAGTACCCACTGATGAACTCAGTGGTTTAGAGATGATTGTTCAAGCTTTGTCCGAAGACCCTGCACCCGAAGTGCGGCGAGCAGCCTTGCTCAACCTCCTCGTCGATAGGGAGACTTTACCGTATATTCTGGATCGCATGCGGGACACGGACCTCACAATGCGGAAGATGGTGTTTTCGAACGTGTTGGCGTCGAATATCAACGCGCGAAATGAAAAGGGTGACGTTGTGATGGGTCCTACCCATCCACGCACAATGACGATCAAGCAGAGAGAACAAATCGTGAACGAGGGTTTGGGCGATAGGGACACTCACGTCCAAGACGCCGCATCCATGTTGATGTGCAGATGGCTTGAGTCCGTTCCGTGTGTAGTAGTGAAGCCAGATGAAGCCACGCCTGCAGATCCTCTGAAAAAAGAAGAAAACGAAGGCAGCGTGGACCCTGCTGCTTTGACCCTCCGAGGGAGTCTGCTCAATTTCCTCGGTTTATTCGATTTGGGTGAGGGTACTGTCGCCGACAAAGCCGTCATGAGTATCTTCAAGACAAGACCAGAGATCTTGAGGTCGCTTGACTTCAGCGGAGGTAGAACCATTGCCTGCACACATTTCGGGATATTCACTGACCGCCATATAGACGACTATTGGGAAAAGCCCAGCTCCGAAACGGTTTCTCTCGTCCGTATTTTTGTTGACTACTGCAAGAACGACAAACTACATGCGCGCCTTGAGAACACTTTGCCTGTGATTGATACCTTGGTCCGCCGTCTCCAAAGGGCGTATAATTCCCTGGAGCCAGAGGACCCCAACGCAGCAGTTGTCATTGACTTGACCGATGATGTCAAGGATGGCGATGAAGACGAACGGACGGAAAAAGAGCTCATCATCGTTGAGATGCTCAGGCTCGCGACACAACTGGACTATGCGGACGAGATTGGGAGGAGGAGGATGTTTTCACTTGTCCGTTCGTACCCAATTTCTTCTTTGTTCTCTTCCTTCATCTTGCTCACATTGTACCAGGACAAATGATGGCTCAGAGGGCTTTGCCGTCCTGTCTATTGGCACCTTGCTTGGATCTCCTGCGAGAACTTTCAAACAGCGAGAGTGACTTAATTCGTTTGGTCACTGAGACGATAAATGACCTTCGGATCGCCCCTGATGTGGAAGAAACTGAAGCGCCTGCAGTGCGTAACATCCTTTTTTTCATTTGCGTTACATTTACATCCATCTATTGATCAGCCACCAAGTTCTGACGATCTCCAAGCGACTCCGGTGGCTACCAAGCCCCCACGAGTGACACTCAACGGCCGGGATGATCTTGAAAAGGACGATATCGACACTAGATGTCTACTTCTCTGCATTGGCATGTTAGAACGCGTAAACGGGGTGTGTAAGATGCTCATCGTCCTCGTGCTGTCTCACATTTCTTGATTCAGACTTTAGAGAACAATTCCACTCTTGACGGTGTTCTGCACGACTTGATTGTTCCATCGGTCCTGAGGGAACACGTAGACTTCCGGGAAAAGGGATTAGCGGCCCTCGGTCTGTGCAGCTTGATATCCCCCGTTCGTCATGTTTTCCTCCCTTTGATTTCCTTACCTTCATTGACGATGCCGTCGCTTACTGCAGAAGCTAGCAAAAGACACATTCGAACTCTTCGTCAAACAGTTCAAGTCGAAGAACCCCACCGCCCTGAAAATTCGTCTCAAGTCGCTCATTTTTGACATTGTAATGACTTATGAGTCTCAGTTTCTCAATGATAAAAAACGCGTACGTAGCTGATATCGTGTTACCGATTCACCCCATTGATGATGTCTGTTGAAGGAGGAGACCCAGGCTGCCCTCCTTTATGGCCTCCAAGAAACAGGTTTCTCAGAGGCATCTTCGAAAGAAGAAGATACCTTACAGGCGCTTATTTGCATGGGCCTGGCAAAACTAATCCTGGCGGGGATGATAACTGACCTGACGGTACATTCAACATTTTCTATCGTACGAGTCTCCTCATCTCAACCCCTTTAGGTTCTCGGGCAGCTGGCCCATTGTTATTTTTCATCGGATACTTCAGACAACCAAGAGCTCAAGCAGTGTCTTGCTTACTTCTTCAGTGCCTACAGCTCCGTTTCGTCTGAAAACCAAGATAATCTTCGGCAGGTTCGCACCGTAGCTTTCCCTCCCTTTTTCGCCTATTCAACACTGTAACTAGATCTTCATGAGCACGATCAAGAAATTCAGTGCCTTGCGACAGGAAATAGACGATCCCGACGACCTGGTGCCTGTAATGACGATAGCTTTGATGATGCTGGAATGGATGAACCCTAACAGGCTTAAGTGTGGTGTTCATTTGGTCCCAGCGCGCTCGTCTAACATACTTCTTGTAAGCTCGGACTCTAATCAAACCATCGATGAAGAGATACACCTCAAGCTCGCCAAGAACATACTGCATGACCTTGCTGATTCCAAGTCGGAGCTTACCAGTGCGTATCATCACGAATCTCTTCCACGCTCGTTTGGTCCAAACAATATTTCTTTCAGAGGAAGATATCAAAGCCTTGACACAGTGTTTCTTGAAACTTTATCTTCCCGATGAAGCAGACCTACTCACGCTTCGGACTATACGAGTCTTTCTCAATGCGTTGACGACGGTGTGTGACTTTCCCTTTATTTATAGTGAGCTCACTCGACTAAGCGTCTCCTCACATCTCTAGCGCCGGCCTTTCAAGGAAGCTGCGATCAAGAATGCCATCTTGAAATTTGAAAACATCTTCTGTGCGAAGTATGCGGATTTGGTGGACGGTTTTACGGAAGCAGAGTACCGCAAACTGGTCGAACTTGAGGACCTCTTTGAGTATTTGGATGATGTTATCCCCCTCGACGAAGGAGGGTCGGATTTGGATGTCAAACCATACATAGGAAAGAAGCGGTAAGCCTCCCATTCCACGAATGGAGTCTTGTTGGTCGTCTAACTTTTGTATAGGCGGTCCACTAGTATAATCAGCACGACTACTGATCGTGGTGATGCCACGTCTGTAGCCACAAGCAGGAGTACCAGGTCAAGAACCGGAGCCAAGTACGCTGATGTCTATCATGTATAACGCATCTCGATGTGCTCACTTCTTGCTCTCAGGAAACCTCGAATCTCACACACAGACTCTGACTCAGATGACGAAATCCAAGAAATCCCCCCTCCTCCCATGCGATCAACCAGACCCCAGAGAGCGGCGTATGTTCCACCTCTCCTCATTCGTTACATGCATATTCACTTGTGGCTCTTAGTGCGTCTCAACCTAAGGAAGTCATTGAGATTAGTTCAGACGACGACGAACCTCCGACGCCTGTCCCAAGAAGACAGAGGCGTTCCCCGAGGTACTTGCATTTATTACAGCAGTTAATGTGATAAGCTCACCGCTTTCCTTATCAGTATCCAAGTCAAAGCAGAATCTGGTGATCCCAATTCCTTTGTAAGACGTGCTTTCGGAAGTACTGCCACAGGGAACGACTCGCTCATGGACGATGATTCCGAAGAGGAAGACGAAGTCAGCGGGATTTTGGGAGGACACTCCGATGATTGAACTATTTTGGAAGTTCAACGTCGTCCGTTGAACGATGTTCAATCTATTATTTACATACCATTTCTTGTAGTATTTGTAACCTATTATGACCTATTGTACGATACGAATGTTCGGGTGTAGCTACTTATTATTGGTATAAGTAGCGCAAATAAATAATGTAACGAATGTCTGACGAAGAAAAAGAGAGCACAGAGAATCGTACGACAGATCATGATGGATGGGCAATGGAGGTGTCATTTAGCTAGAAAAGGGTCCATTGACAACATGTAGAGGCCCTTGACCATGGTCAGGCTTGGAGCTATAAATTGGGGGTGGAAACTCGACCTCGTCCGAACCCCGATTAGAGGGTCTTTGATAGTGGAGGCGCGAGATTTGAGTTTTCTCTGAGGATGCCGACGAACTACTGCACTCGGATGCATGGATACTACTCCCGCCTGAGGCTCCAGCACGATACGCGCTAGGCGAGGACGGCCGTGAAATCGACGTCATCGAGGATCCCTGAGAGTCATGCTTTTCCTTGTCAACGACTACTACCTGTGGATGATCTAGGACAGACACAAGGTGCCTGGTAGAGGAAGAGCGAGACGGAGGGATGATGACGTGACCAGGATCTTGAGCAAAGAATTTAGACAATGGTCGGGTGAGCGAAACGATCCTTTTGGAAGTTCTGTATTCGGAGTCGGACGCGTATTGGTATTTCTCGTTGTCAGAGTACCAGGCGGGGGTTCTGGAGCACCGTCGTTTGCGGATACAGATGAAGAGGAAGTATATGATGGCTACGACGGTGAGGGTTACGCCAACTGAGACAACCGCAGCTTCTGCAATTACAGTGGCTTTTTCACTCTCATCGTTCTGAGATTCATGCCTGATGCGAAGGGTAGACAATGTGATGAGTACATGGCAAGTTATCCGGAACGGAATGAAGAAGGCAATGAAGATTTAACGTACGTATAAACAACATAATCAAGAATGATTGAAGAATTCACAGTATTGCTGCCGCTCTGGATGGCGAGTGTGTGGAGCCCATTCGGAATGGAGGCGTTGGCGTACACAGGGACATCGAATTGCCAGGCTTCATCGCTGGGTATTGCCCCTCGCAGGAAGGATCCAACCTGGACGTCGTCAAGGAGGAATACCATATCCGTAGCGACAGTAGACGTTGGCCCGAGGATACAATAAATGTACACCGCGCTCCCTATGGACCGATATTGGTATTTAGACTTCCGGAAGAAATTGAGATGCAGCCTCACCAGTAAACGATACAGACGCGATAGGTGCAGGACCTTCTTCGGGAATAGCATTGTATGTCACTTCATGCCAGGTTCCCGCGTAAGCCCTGCTCGAATCAAGTTCCGCAGAACAGGTCCGGCAAGGGATACCGCCACTACCCAACGACCATTGCGGGGAGTATCGAAAGCTGAAACTCCCAAGGGTATCATCGATGGTGCTGTTAACCAAGGAAGCCAAAGTTCCAGAGATGAAGAAAGAACCGAAAAGCCAAGACAAAACGAGCGTGGATAGAGTGAGCATTGTCCAAGGTGTTCTAGATGACAGAGTGTAGAGCAATGGGGTGTTACGAGAGTTATTCTCAAAGGGAAAATTGTTGACCAACCTCGAGAAAGGAGCGGAAGGAAAGAAAACGGCCGTCCAGTCCTTCGTCAATCCAGCGTTGGATCAGTGCCTTGCGTAACGAGATGACGACCGAGGATAAGGCGCCCGAGAACGAAGGGAGAAGAAGAGAAAGAAAATAGGGTGAAAACCCAAGCTCCAGCTCCAGTAAAAGTACCAAAAATTGGCCAGCCAAGTTGACAGATGAAGGAAGAAAGAAAGGGATCGTTGAACGTTGGGCGGCGGCGCTGGACGTAGAGGCCCATCCAAGTGTGAGAGTGTGACCCACCGCAACCTACAGCACCGGTCAATGGTACTTAATTGTGATAGGTCACTAATGGCATCGCTCTCGTCAGTATAAAGATAGAAATCCCGTGGAAAATTGCCACTGGAAATCACTTACCAGGAGGCGGTGGTCGCAACGCCAACGCCAAGTTGTCCGTGTCAATGATTGCCTGCGTACCTACCGCGGGAATAGATCAATGATGCATGTGTCTCGAAGGAGTTCGTTGACTTACCAAGATCGACAGTAGACAAGACATGGCATCGGGGGGCTGGTGTCAACCCCAAGCATTATGAAGATGAACTCAGTGACTTGCAGGTTCCCAACGCGTCCAAAACGCGTCACTGAGTCCCAGCGAGATGTCTTGAATGCACCGTATTGATGGGAAACACGACGAGGACCAGTAACGGGCGGTGGCAAGGCATTGTGATGGCAGAGTGAGAAACACGTACGCATCAGGCGAGGAACGTCGAGGATGACTGGCGTGGCGGAACAACAGAACTCGTGAAGGTCTACGCCGTTTGGACTTGGGCAGGATGACCGTGAAGTGCATGATCCTGGGAACCAAGCCCGTCGCGATGCAATGCCAGCGCGCGTCTAGCTAATCCTTCGGGTGTTCTGTACAAAAAAAAATGAAGAAAACGCCTCGAGAAAAGGGAAGGGTAAGAGGAACAGAGAACCGAGTGACGCACAAGGAAACATCGAGGTTGGCGGAGTACATATGGTGGATGAACGGAGACAGGAATCGGACCAGAAAGAAGCGAGCTCTGTCGGGGGAGTGCTCAGAGATGCAGGTGATAAACGCCATCCAGCAGTCGGCCAGAACATTCTCCTGATAGTCGGGCTGGAACCGATCTCTCCAGGACTCCGAGTTGGCTCGAACGCTGTGGGTAAACTCGATGTGGACTCTATCGCGAAGAAGGGCACAGAGTTCTGCGCGAATGGAGCTCCTGGACAGGGCGTAAAGAACAAGCTAATGACAGAAGGCATCAATGTCAATATGGCGAGTATACATATACACAGCTATTCTACTTACCTTGTACCGGGGATGCTCAAGAAAGTCTGGAACGGGGTGAACGTGCTCAAAGACATCCTTGATAGCCTGGAGTATAAAGTTCTGAGCCTGCGAGAACCACCCAGGAGCCATATTGACGATGCGCCGAGGATGATAGGTGAACAAGAAACAGTATCTCTGGGCGAACGCGTGGGCGATTTCGAGGCGAAGAGGCAAGAACAGGCCACCCGAGTGAAGCTGGATGCTAGCGATGCACGCAAGAACGATCCGCCCGTAGTGCTTGAGCCTGATGGGACCGTGGTGGTAGTCGGCGGGAACGACAGTGACAGGTCTCGCGCGGCTGGTGCTCATGGTGATGGTGGGAGGAAGGAAAGAGGTATCTCAGCGCTTCCGGTTGGCGCTCAATCCGTTTTGGGCTTGTGTGAAATAAATAAACCATAACAACGCGTGCGCAACTCACCAAGCGACAGTGCAGCATTTTCCCCTGGTCAACCACAACCACAGTGGGGTGGTGCGCACTATAAGAGCGAGCATGTCGACGGCAATGATTCCTCACTCTTCTGAGTGTGAGTACTTTTCTATCTGTTCTATTTCAGCAAACTTGATACTGACTTGGCGCTTGGCGATTAGCTTACAGAGCGCTACCGCTTCCGCAACCATCTTGGTCCTGCCTCGATATCCTTGCTCTCAAGACCCAACGATGTTGGATGCGAGGGTATCGACAACGGATGACTCGATGGGGCCTTTCTGTAATCGGTTCATGACACATGGATGATCCCTTCGGGGAGAGTTTCTGTGTTCGTGGCCGTGGCCGACGAGGAAGATGGCTGATGAATGTAAATCCAGTTTGAATACTGAAATCTGTGGCAGGTACGAGTGAACTGAGGGAAGCCTGGATTGAATCCTGACAGTGGTAGGTACATTGTCGACGGTGGGGCGTTGAGGCCTTGAGGGGCAATGTGGACTTCGGACTAGCATAGCTGTTCAGTAATGTATCGTTCGTGGATAGAAACCGGCTTCCCACCTGCATTTTTACCATCTCGAGTTTCTTTCCAAGTCTAAATGATTCGTCGTGTGTTGCGATATGTGAGATCGTGGCTGGAAGAGGATCGATGGAACTGGGTATCCTATTGCGTATCCTGTCGCGCGTTACAGTTAAGTCTTAGATTATTTTTGACGTCGAACTCGTCTTTGGTGACTAGCGGCTGGATCAATACAACCATGACAAGTCGGACTGAAGAGACGCTACGCACCAATCCTCGATATCAGCGCAAACCGAGGTCGCTCCCACCGTTTGAGAGTTTTGAGGAGGACGACGAGAGGCCGATGAGTGCTTCAGTGCATGCTCGGTAACTGATATCCTTGTCTTCAGGTCCACTGGCAGAAGTCTCCAAAAGCTTCCCCAGTTCTTCGGTGTATAGTATGGAGTTTTCTTGGCCGGCGTCGCATTCTCTTAGCCCACCTCCCCGGTTACGAGTTCACAGTTGAACTCACGGGAGCGGATTGCAACCTAGTGGAAGTAGGCCTGGAATTAGTCGTGACCTCATTATTGAGGTGGGGGACATACCTTGTCGGGATCAGGACGTCGGGGTTTGTCTGTTCCGAGGCTAGAGAAAAAGTCCACAGCTTCCCAAAGGGTTCTCTTCCCAGTTGTCCATCCATGTACGAATCATCATCCGAAAGCACCGAGGTCGACGATGACTGTTCAGGCATCAGCATCCAGGCATCCCTTGGGCATCCATCTTCGACTTTGATTCAGTTGGTAGCTTTGACGATAAAGGGGGNTGCACCATCGTCTGCGTTGGCGGTCAAGGTGGTCTTCAAAGACTTTGCTATAGGATTATTGATTGCTGGTGAGGATCGACTGTCATCCTCCCGTCATAGAGGCTGGAATTCGAGCCTATGCTGGTGTTCATTAAAGCTATGTCTCAGGAAAAAATGGGATAAAATGACTTACGCGCTCGCCGTCCATGTCGATGTTCTTTTCTACCCACATGTCCTGATCGTCAGGATCATCGTTGATGATGCGCAATGAGGTTTCCTTGGACTGCTTATCCCGCTTTTTCTTGTGCTTTCTGCTCGGTGGAGTCAACTTCAAGCATTGGAGGCGGTTTCAAGCGCTCGGGCGCTAAATGGGTCTCCAACATTCTTCTACAACAAGTACGGTCAGCTCTTCCTGTTTTGCAAGCAAGGCGTTTTCCAACCAGCTTCGGTGGGGTGCGAAGAACGTCATCTTGCATTCTTCACTATTACGCGACGATAGAACACTCATTTCCATCCTCAGCATTCAACGTTCAACCGTGACGCAGTAAGTGTACGATGAAAGTTGAAGAGAATGGCTGGCCGAACACGACAATATTGACATCCTCGTTTCATCGCGATCTCTCTATTTTAACTTGATCATTTCCCCGTTACTGCTGTAAATGACGCCAGTTAAACACTTACACAGGTATAACCATTTCCTCCCTGGAGAACGGTCCATCGCCCAGAGTGCACCTGAGGAATGTGATATAAGAGGGGAAATATGTGATAACAACAACAAAAATACGGTAGATATTCAGCTCTAGATGTGAGGAAAGTATGAGGTCCAAGGGACAACTTGGGTAGCTGATGGAGGTAAGTGTCGTAAAAGAGCAAAGGCATCAACCAAGAGAAACCCAACATGTAAGCATTACACAGGATAGGTACAAGAATGGCGGAGGCCTTTTGGGCGAGACGGGGTGGAGTATTTCCAAATAACCGAATTCCAAGTAAAATAAGCAAGACATAAAGTGGTGGGAGGACAGAAACACATATGGAAGAAGATAACCACCAAAACAATTCAAGTCGTGTTGGATAGCCGAAGTAGAAGACGCAGCCCATAACATGATACCATCCCATCATGACAGCATCAGTTATCAAGAAACCGCAAGTGAAGTGAGGGCCGTGAGCACACAGAGAAAGGTCATCGACTATTTGTGAATGAGCTTTCAAAACCCATCGTCCACTGAGGAAGTCCTTAGCTTCGATGGTAGTATGGATGGGATCGAAGCTGGACAACATATCCGCGGATCCAGGAATGATAATTGGTTGCTGAACGTCGTACGGCTTGCGAAACCAACTGAGATGCATCATTAAGCAGATTGTCGCATATCCACAAGTCATGAACTCGAGTTCAGTGATGACAAAGTGATGGAAGGGACGGGAGAAAAAGTGGAGGACAAACCAAGTCACTTGGAGTGTGAGGAAGATCTTTGCAACACTTTCGCCCTTGGCGCCATTGAGGACAGCAGCCTCCTTGACTGACGGCCACGGAACCTTGCCGTTCAAAACGTCGTGCGCGGAGATGGGTATCCACGAGTCGTAACTTGGATCAGCGACTGCAAAACCTCCCATGAGGAGGAAATATGAATGCGCGCATGTCCACTCATATCCTATTGTGGTGATATGAGTCTTAGTATGACGCCGTTGTGCAAAGGGTCTACCTTCAAGGACACGACTGCTTCCAGCCACCTCGACATCGACATGGCTCGAGTTAGGCACTAGTTGGTCGGTGGGTATAGGCCGTTTCTCTTTTGGTGAGCACGGTTCAGAGACGCTACGAGCATTGTTAACTGCCGAATATAACCAAATCAACGACATGTCAGTCCCTTCATGAAGATGAAGATAGGTATAGCGCACCGTTCGCGGCCAAGGATACTCGGAGGGCATTCGCTCGCTGGTTGAGAGCCCACACGTACATCAAATCCGGTAATAAAATCGTCCATAACATCATCTTGACGCGTCTCCACGCCATACGCCACTTGCTGGAGGAAATATGAGCCGAGGGAACGTTGGGGTGGACAGCCGTCCATGTACATGCAAAAATAATAGTAATGCAGCTCCAAGCGATTTGGACGGCTGATCGCGTTTGATAGGAAGGGCACTGATCGTTGGGTGAGGACATGGTGGGGGATGAAAGATTCAAGAGTGGCGACGGCAGCATACCCAGATTATATGGAGGGTACGTTATTACCGTGTGTGCAAAGCAATCGCATTAGCCTTGGTGTTCCTCAAGGATATTAGAATGCTGTGCCGCATGGGGCGATGAATGGAATTGAATTCCTCGACGGACCACCAAAAAGGTAGTGAAAATTGAGTGAAAATGATAATCTTTCAATTTTTTAAGGCTAGGTAACTCTGAGGAAAGGGTGAACTTACGGCATCAGGGTCAAGCGGTGAATTGTAGGGGTTGGGACTCCGGAAGCTACGAAATGAGGGGGTCAAATAATCTACTTACCTTACGAGACAGCCATGTAAGACGGGATGTGGAAAGTGCAAGGCTTTATGAAGACAGGTAGCACGAGAACGAAGCCTAATAGGTACGACGATCGAAGGAGAAGGTACAAAAAGAGGGGAAGGGCGTAGTAAGTACTTACGCGCATTGTACGCGCATGTCGATGTTCTTTTCTACCCACATGTCCTGATCGTCAGGAGCATCGTTGATGACGCGCAATGAGGTTTCCTTGGACTCCTTATCCCGCTTTTTCTTGTGCTTTCTGCTCGGTGGAGTCAACTTCAAGGACTTCAAGCATTAGCAAAGCATTGGAGGCGTCGTGTCCCAAGCGCTCGGGCGCTAAATGATACCTTCGCTTGCTTTACGACGACATCAAGGTCAGAGACAATGATGTGTCTTTCTCTAGAATTCAGCATACGCGCTCAATTCTATCTCATAATGATTCGTCTTCCTTTGAAACTGGCGACTTGAACGTGTGGCTAGTCCTCAACGTCAACGTCAACCTCAACTGGATGCCAAAGACATAAAAGTATTGGAGTATATGTGGATGGCGAGGACGAACAAGCAGCGTCAATGGGGTTCACGACAATTGTTGCACGCTCTTTGAGCTAGCCACAGACCAAGATGGAGAGAAAACCACGAATGCTATCAAACGGGCTCTGTTGATCATCGATTAAGCTTCAAGGCAACTTTGGCAAGGTGCGCCCTCTTACCCTCATCCAAGCTGTTCGTTCACTTACCTTTTTTTCTTCTAGAAAGTCTTGGCCTCCTTGCTTGTACTCGAGATGCTGCTCGTCGTAATAAGGGCCTCCAATGCTGGTTTCAACGGTTTTCACGCGTCTGTAGTATGAGTTCATCGGCCGTAACTCTGCTATCCCAAGCTTGGTTCCGCCCAGAACTATACGTATGGCTCTTCAATTTCTCCTGAACCATCTGTTTCGCTGACTTTTGTGGACTAGCTATCTAACAGCCCAACTCCTTCCTTGAACAAAACAATCCCAACGATCATCCCGTATACCAGAATTCCCTTCTGTGGGGCAACGTCCCTTGACACCAACATCTCTCCCTAAGCCCTTTCCAAGGCCAATCTGTCAGTAGATTCGATGACAAGCCTCGTCATAACACGTCACGAACAGAACGCCCCCTCAAATCTCAACGTTCAACTCTGAAGGAAAGGCTCTCATGCAAATCCATCGCGTGAGTGATGCCGTTCTCCCTCTATCACACTTTCTAATGACCTTGCCATCGGGAGTAGTCAAGTTAGTGTGAGGGTACTGAAGGATGCCCATCGTGAATAGCGAGCCCTTGTGAGGATGTTCGTCCGTGACGAAATACGTCACCACCATACACAATATTCCACATTGTTGAAGCCAGCTTTATCACAATATACGAAGGTGCCAAGGGTAGGAATGCCTTGTCTTCCCAGCCTTCCATTGTCACGAATTCCAAGTCCATTACCCTGCAGGACGACAATACGCACGACTTGGCCATCCGTCCCAGAAAACGGTCAAATCCTCTACCTATGCGAACGCCAAGCTTCCTTTCGTGATTTTCGGCCGGCCACCTTGTTCTTAACAAGGAGCGATTTGGGTTTTCCGGGCGACGACTCGTTGCTTGAGATGAGTTGCCTCCTTGATCGTCGCGAGGAGGGAACACGGGCAATGGAACGAGTCTTGATGGGAAGCAAGGAGGATTAAAAGTCGACCACTTGTCAAAGGCGCTATTAACGCGACAACCTCGTCCCCCCGGAATTAGAGGTTGTCAATCATCTACACGAAGTCCAAGTCCACTATGAACGACTTGGCCAATTGTCTCAGATCACGGTCACACTTTCTACCAATACGAACGACAAGCTTCCCCTCGCGTTTTTCGGCCAGCCAGCTAGTTCTTACCAAAGCGCTATTTGGGTTTTCCGGGCGACGACTCTGGTAGCTTGGACCGTCTTGCTTGAGATGAGTTGCCTTGATCGTCGTGAAGATGGAACACAGGCAATGGAATGAGTCTTGATGGGAGACCAGTCGAGGTCGCTATAAGATGGAAACTGAGATGGGCATTGGTGAGGCAGGTAGTCGAGACGGAGTTCTTCGTAAGTATTTTCCATCGTTTCACTCGGTTCCCTGAGTCGGTTCTGACTTCATCTTTAATTCAGGAAGTGGTCAGTATTCCAGGAAGACTAGCTTTTTCCCCCTTAGATGATGACTACAGGCTGCCGCCAACACGTCCGCCAAGGTATAAACTAAGGACAGCGGTTTGGCTCGCAGCTTCAACCTCCACCAAACGTGGAAGGGGGGGGCGGGGTTTCTTCACCCCCATTTCGTTCATGTGAGTTCCCTACCCGATTTACAAGCCTCACAGAGAGTTGAATGAACATCTAGAAATGTATTTTTACTCTACAGTCGCTTCCGTGCAATATAACGATTCAAGAATTGAATTCCAACGAACTATTTATGTGACTACCTCGGTTCGACGCACTTGGTCCTACTGCCGTCTGCTCTATCTGCCAGGCACGAGTGCTCGGCGCTCAGACTGGACTTGCCTTCGTTGACGGTCTTGCTTGCTGGCCAGGTGGCAGCCACAAAACACAGAAACTCTCCCCAAAGGGATCGTCCGGGTGCCATGGCATGCAGATTACAGAGAGGCCCCATCAATTCATCTGTTGTCGATATCCTCGCATCCAACATCGTTGGGTCTTGAGAGCAAGGATATCGAGGCGGGACCAAGACGGCTGCGGAAGCGGTAGCGTTCTGTAAGCTACTCGCCATGTCAGTATCAAGTTTGCTGAAATAGGGCAGATAGAAAAGTACTCACACTCAGAAGAGTGAGGAATCGTCTCTATCGACTTGCAGTTTTATAGGGCGCACCCCACCCCACTGTGAGGTGTTGTTGACCAGGGCAAAATGCTGCACTGCCGCTCGCGTGCGTGTTGTTATGGTTTATTCATCCCTTACTCAGGAGTTGCCAGGGGCTTGGCTGTGAAGAAACTCTGTCGTGACACGCGCTTGCTGTGCCCAGAATCTCCAAGATCACAGTCAAGAGACGTGAAGCCTCATTCGCTCGAGGGCGATGTACGACCTTGGTTCGTCGATACTTGGCTCAGTGTCCATGATGGTGTCTGGTTCCTCCGTGAGTCCGCGTTCGTGCATTGTCTCTCCGAAGGCAACATCTGTCTGAATTACTTACCTTCTCAGTACCTCTCTATCCAAGAATTCGAAGGACGTAGAGGCATCGGAAAACCTTAAGCATACTATCGAAGCCAGTCACTTTTCCTACCGAATCAACCGAGTTGAATTCATGGTGGATCGTTGAGTTCGGAAAGACACCAAAAATGCTCAAGAAACGAAAGTCGCAGGCCGGCCATATATACAGCGAGGATGAAGAAGAAACTAAACCAAGTGAAGGAGGCGGCGGCGATGAATAGGACGATGACTGGCGCAAGTTCCTCGATGAGCCAGCCGTAGACAACGTGAGACGCGGGAGCACGACTGTACAAGCTGAACGTTGAACCTCCATCAGTCGCTGCATTCTTTTCCTTGGCATCGAGCGGTGTTTACAAGAGCATGGTTGATTCTTCTACCAACCCTACCTCAAAGGCATTGATGACGTGAACGTTGAACGTGATGCATCTACAACACCCTCAAAAGGCACCCTGCCCTCATGATCATGATCCATCGTACAAGTCACGGTGATAATCCAGATGGTTCGTCTCTTATTACCTTCCCAGCTTGCCTCCTACCCTACGATCCCGACGAACCAAACCCTCTATTCCCGCAAACGCTCTCGTCAACTCTTTGGGAATTCAACACATCGAGAGCATTATCATTCTTCCGCTTCCACCCTGGCCAAAATCTTCTCCCCAAGGCTTTTACGAAACAAGCGTACTCTATGGAAGATTTCCGAGTTCTTATTCCCTCGCCTTCGCCTTTACCCCTTCCTGTATGGCTCCTGACCCGCCTCTCTTTCTATCAGCTCTTCAATACGGAAGCTGGACGTAAAATGAAGAAGGAACCGGCATTATCCGTGGAATGCTCTGTGATGCTTCAAATGATGACCATAGGCTGCCGCAAATGTTTCCGACCAGGTGGGTATGGATAAGCGGCTTGGTTCGCACTTTAAATAGCCGTGAAAGCGTCAGTGGGGTTTCTTCCCCTCCATTACGTTCATGTGGGTCCCCTGTTCTACCCGATCTTCTTGCGTCTCAAAAGTTGGATAAAATGTACAGAAACGTATTCTTACAGTTGCTACTACGCGATTCGACAATACAAAGACTCAATCGCAACCAACCATCTATCTACGGATCACTACACGACTGCAAGACTCGCTAACTACCCGTAAACTCCCAGGTTGGGGCCGTCCCCAAGCCTCGTCATCGCGCGTGCAAAAGATATCAGCACACGCGCTCGTCCCCAGAATAAACCGCAGACTTACCATTTCATCCCATCTGCCCCGCTGCCCATGGCTATCCCAGAATCCAGACACGAAACACAGAAACTCTCCCCGAAAGGAATGTCCAAGCGTCCATGACCTTAACCTGGTCGCCGGTTACTGAAAGGCCCCCACCTGAATCCACAACGATATCCTCACCGCCAGCTAGCAGGAAGCCGTACAGTCTTCCCGGGCTGGTTCTTGACGGCGAATGATCTCGGGGACCCTGTAAGTGCGGGCACAATCTGTTGGGAAACCACAGCTAATGGAAGAGTCAGCAAGTCCAGTTCGGTGCAATGAAAGCAAATGGTACTTACACTCAACACAGAGGAGTGAGGAATCCAGTCATGGACTCGCCTGGTTTTATAGTGCAAGCACCGCTTTTTCGTGTTGTGACTAATCATCACGAAGCAATTGCGGCACCGCCACCTGCAGACGCGTTGTGTGGCCTTGCTTGGCGTGTTAGGGGTATCAGGGATTCATATTCAGGGGCGGGCGTGTCCCTTGTTATCAACTTGGTTCCGACCTCCTCGTAGCGACACTCACACACGCCCTTCTCCTGGCCCGAGCACAGACCTCCTCCAGCTTTTATATGCAATCTATCAGTGCTTGCATCGGGGTGGAACTTGACTAGATTCGAGTGAGACAGAATTGCGTATAATACATATCGAGAATCAATGGCGATACAACGATCGTACATAATAGAGGTACAAAACGACATGAAGTGATACAATACATCCAAAGGGCTACAGAGAAGATATGCGGGAGACGTAGAAAAAATACGAGCAAGTACAAATCGAGACAATATACAAGAGCAGCAGGAAACAGACGAAGCGTAGATATACAGAGAGAGCTGAGAGAAAGTCCGAACCCAGAGCAGCATCCACCCTAGGCCTTCAATGAAGAGTCAAGGATGTGCCCAGGCGCTAACGCTCGTCATCCGTCACGCCTCACGTCGACGCTTTCTACTAGGTGGTTGTGATGATCCGTCAAGAGTGGCTGGAGGCGAGGCTTGGCCAGCATGTCCCCCACCATCGCCTCGCTTACGCTTCAATACCCTTTCTTCGGTGGGNCCAAATGGCGGGTGGGGAATGAAGGAAGCCATAGCACGACGTCCGAGTCCGTGCGCGACCATGGGTAGAGAAGCGGAAGCCTGAACCTGGAGCAGATCTTTGTTCATGGTGACAAGAGGACCAGGCATGTCAAGGGCCCAGCGGAGAGACGGCGAGCTGAGAAGACGGGGTATATCAAGGGCGTAGGTCGGCGGGCAGTATAGTTCGTAGTTTGGATCTCCAGGAGCGGCGTAGTGGCGGTTAAGAGCGCGCAAGGGAACTTCTTTGGTGAACCTACAGGCAATATAGTTGTATTAGTATTGGGCGGGCACAGGGTGGAAAAAAACGAAGCAACGCACAAGCGACATAAATCAAGATTTGTCTCACAGACGTGGTCGATGATGGGATACAGTAAGCGAACCAGCCAGAAATGCGTTCCTGAAGGAGACTGCTGGTGCGAGCAGGCCAGAAATGCCATGAAGGCATCCGCATGGTGATGTTCGTTGATGTCTGGATCATGGATGCCGACTGCTTTTCAAACGAGACTTGTCTGAAGTCTGGCGTCATAAACATACTTGATCTTGTCCGTGAAAAGCCCGAAGAGTTTTGAGCGAATTGAACTGCGGGAGAGCGCATATTCAATCAACTAGATGTAGGGTGAGCTGGCGGGGGGAAAGGGAGGAACACGAAGACAAACTTTGAACCGGGGATCCTTGTGGAAGTTGTTGTGCCCATAGGCGTGCCCAAATGCACGTACCATTGCCGCTGAGAAAATTCGCCATGCACGCTGCGACCACAGAGGATCCATGTTGAGAATTGCGCGAGGATGACTGAAGACGAATTTGTGCTCGCCGCCCAAAGCAAAGTCGATCTCTGGGCGCAGAGAGGCNAACGAAGGAGGGCGAGAGACGTTGGATGGCCGTAGCGCAGGTCCAGACAACCCGCGGGTAGTGGATTTTTCTGATGTCAGTGTGATGCTGGCTGGAGGGTCCTTGGTCGGAGGTCACCATGATGGCGTGAGGTAAAGATCCAAGATGTGAAGGCAGCCAGAGCGGGAGGTTTTATAGTCTCCTATTCCCCTGTTTAGTCCCTATTGGTGCCACACCAGCAAGACTTGAGCAAGAAAGACAGACACGAAGACGGTCACAGATTCACCACCAACGAGCTCAGCATTGTATCTCAATTGAAGAGACATTCAGCATCTCAGACAGAGAGGAGAAGCAATTCGGCAAAGAGCATAGCGAGTAGAGCAGAGTGATACCAAGCAGCGAAGAAGTTCATCACGGACGTTAGTAGGAAGAGAGGTGGCGCGTCGGGCAAACAAACCATCACAACGCGTACGCGCTCAGTGGCAGTGCCGCAATTACTTGATGATCGACAACACAGACAGGCGGTGTTCGTGCTATAAAACCAGGCGGGTCGACGTGCTTCAATCCCCACTCCTCTGTTGAGTGTAAGTACCATTTCTTCTCATTTCACTGAACTTGACTTATTGACCATCACTCTTCCATTAGCTGTGGTTTCCCGACAGATTGTGCCCGCACTTACAGGGTCCCCGAGATCATTCGCCGTCAAGAACCAGCCCGGGAAGACTGTACGGCTTCCTGCTAGCTGGCGGCGATGATATCGTTGTGGATTCAGGTGGGGGCCTTTCAGTAACCGGCGACCAGGTTAAGGTCATGGACGCTTGGACAATCCTTTCGGGGAGAGTTTTCGTGTTTCGTGTCTGGATTCTGGGCTGCCACGTAGTCAGTAGTATAGAACGTAGCGGTTAGTCTCCTCGCTTTTCAGGCGCAAATCAGGCCTCATATTTCCGACACGGACTGGTGAGGGTTGGAGCTTGGTGACTAGTAGCTAAAATCAAGTCTTTCTGTCGCGCAGTATATAATGCAGTTCAGCCGTGTAAAAGGAGTGTTTGGCATTACTTTGATTGTGAACGGTTGTAGTAGCCAGCGTGAATCACCACCAGCGTTTCGATCTGAGGGCAAAGGTAGACACTATCCGCCAGATCAGACAGCAATCCTATTCATCAATATTGAAGGACCACAACTGCGTAACAATATCTGATGAAACTACCTCCTCGCTACCATCTGCAGCCGGAAGAACAGGAAAAAGATTGATACCTTTTCCTAACTCGAGTTCCATGGATAACGCCGGCTCCTTCTTGATTTTACGTCCAGCTTCCGTGTCGAAGAGCTGATAGAAAGAGAGGTGGGTCAGGAACCATACAGGAGGGAATAAGAACTCACGGTAGCATAAGTATGATCAAGGAAATCTTCCATAGAGTACGCTTGCTTCGTAAAAGCCTCGGAGAAGATTTTGGCAAGGGTGGAAGCGGAAGAATGATAATGCTCTCGGTGTGTGTTGAGCTCCCAAAGAGACGACGAGAGCGCTTGCGAGAATAGAGGGTTTGGTTCGTCGGGGTTGTAGGGATCGGGATCTGGAGAAGAATTCAAGGTTGGTCGGAGGAAACCTAGGAAGATGACGAAAGACGAACCATCTGAGTTATCCCCGTGACTTGTGCGGTGGATCATGACCATGAGCGCAGGGTGCCTTTTCAGGGTGTTGTAGGTAAATGGGATGATCATTACAATCGCCGCGGGGGGAGCTGTGAGTGATAGTCTCGCTAAGCGTTTGATGAATGACGCAAGGAGGGTAGCTGGAAGATGGCTGGGGCAGTCGTTAGGTTAGGGGGGAAACCATACAGAAGTAAAGGACATACGTAGAGCTCAGGAAAATGTCAAGCAGGCGGAAGAATCGAGCGCGATATTTCAGGTGCATGACATCACGATCGAGGAAGGCGTATAGGCGCGTATAAAAGGACGGGTAGTCGCTAGAAGCTAATTTCAGAGAAGGGCGGGGAAATGACCAGGAGAACTCACAGATTGTAGTCCCTCATCATGATGAAGAGGGCATTTAGGGCAAGGAGTCCGACGCTTCCACCTGGAAGAACCAGCTAAGCAAATCACTGGAACGAAGCAGAGGTATTGAGTTTACCGTGTTCGACAGAAGCTGAAAGCCAATCCATAACCAGGACCGCTCGGGTAAGGTGCGGGAGCACACCTCGATGCATCACATTCAACGTTTTCATCATCAATGCTTTTGAGGTAGGGTTGGAGGGGTCGGACAAGCGGGGTAGGAGCATCAGCCAAGCCCTTGTGAACACCGCTCGATGCGAGGGAAGAGAGTGCAGCGACTGATGGAGGTTCAACTTGTGCAGTCGGGCTCCTGCGCCTTGCTTAAACTTTTCTCCGGCTTTGTCTGCGGCTGGCTCATCGAAGAACTTGCGCCAGTCATCGTCCTCTTCATCGTCACCGCCTCCTTCACTTGGTTTAGTTTCTTCATCTTCATCCTCGCTGTCCATATACCCAGTCTGCGACTTTCGTTTCTTGGGCATTTTTGGTTTCTTTCCGAGCTCAGCGATCCACCATGAGTTCAATTCGGCGGATTCAGTAGGAAAGGTCGTAAGCTTCGATAGGATATTCAGAAGGTTTTCAGATGCGACTGCATCCTTAGGATTCTTCGATAGTAAGGTCCTAAGAAGAGAATTCAGACGGATGTTCTCTTCAAAGAGACAATGCACGTACGCGGACTCACGAAGGAAGAACCACCTGATATCATCATGGACACTCAACCAAGTATCAACGAACTGATCTCGAACATCGTCTTCAAGCGTATTAGGCTTCAGTTCTCTTGACTGGGATCTTGGAGATTTTGGACACAGTAATAGACCTTCGACGATCTTCCGGAAATGGTTGATATGAAACTGCGGCGTTGGATGCGACTTGGACAACGACGTCGAGAGGTGCTTCAGTAACGAAAACAGTATTTGCAGCGATGATGTCTAGTACCACTATCATTAGAGAACTCTCCAAGGATATCATAACTTACCCTCAGCATTTTTTCCTCGTCCTTGAGTAGGCATGTCAACAGGCCCACAAATTTATTCAGTTTGTCCCATAACCAAGTCTTCACAACTTTCGCATCTTCGTCACCACCAACATCGAGCTTCCCTCCAGCTATGATGAGTACGAAGACCCTGTAAAGCGCGTAGATAGCCTTGGACGTTTCCTGTGGTTCAAGCGACGCGTGGGCAATATCTAGAAGATCGACCACAGAGTTGAGGGATCCGTTCGCTTCGAGAGCCGCGGTTAACTCTGTTTCTAAGGCCTTGATTTCCGGGCCAGACTTGGTAATTTTACGCTTTTTGTGGGGTGGGGGGAGAGAGCGGATCGCAGGCATTGGGATGGCAGGAGATGAAGAGGCTACAAGGTAACTGGTGGGTAGCACAGAGTAGGGATGTAAATCTTTGAACTCAGTTTTCCACAATTCAATGTTTCATCTGAGTTCAAAGCATGTGGGGGAGAACTTCTGGTTTGGGAATCCATTGGAAGGTTGAAAAGGAGGGTCACGTGACCAGGGGATTTTGCTCCGAAAGGGGCGTGCCAGGAGGTGCAAGAGAGAAACCAAAAGTTCTGAGCGCGATTGAGGACTCTGAATTCCACTGAAGCAGGAATCCAACTCAACCACACTGTAAGTGCAAAAAAGAAGGGGAAGTGGAAGGGTGGGCACGAAAATTCAAGGGGATCAGGCAGCGAGCTCGTCAACGCGGACAATGAGGAAGCAAGTCGCATCTTACGCGTCGCTGCTGCAGCTGACGGGGATGCTTGCGTAAGCACTCTCACAGCAACTCTGTTGCCACTACGTTGACCTTGTCCTTAAATAGACTTGGGCTTGGAGGCCGCTACCTGCGGCACGGCGTGTACGAGTCCGACGAGATGCCTACTACACCATGCTACGCAACTAAGCTATGCCCCAGTTATTACAGTTGAAGCAATGTTGAATATGAGTTCGGGATCATGTCAATTCGAACTTTGCCCAGCCTAAAACACATTTTGGTGGGTCGTTCAGGTTACTAATGCGCTACGCAGCACGATTCGGTGCTGAAGCGGGATCTTTCACTGTGTGTGCAACTAGACATACAAACAGCATATGAGAAAAGCCAGTACTGACTGAGTACTACTTGCTGGGTCCCAGTGAAAATCGAACGCATTGGCGCGTCCCTTATCTGAAAGCATATCGATTTGGGCAGGTCTGACATCACACGCCGGGCAACCCTCTTTCTTTTCCCCTCATCATGACCCGTCTCCCCTCCGTTCGACGTCAGTACATTCTTATACACATCTGTCTTTAGTATCTCTAGAATATATCTTTACCCCTCTCCCATAACCTGTGCGCTGAGTCCATCCGGCTATATCAAAAGTTCCTTGCATCTGCTATCAATGCCGGGGCCGCCTCGTTTGCTTGAAAACCAAATCCAATCATCGAGACCGTGCTCGCGCTCCTGAGCACCAGATAGAGTCCCTTGCTGACTGGCAGAAAAGATCTTGTGTTCCCAGTCACAACCTTGTAAAAAGACGAGCAAAACGGCATTGCGGAACCAGAGGTGAGTAAAGTTTTTGTATATGCTACACAATTTCTGATCATCTCTAGGAGCGCGTCACTTCATCTAACAATGAAGAAGTCCATCAAATAGCCCAAGTCAGACAAGACCCGGATACAAATATCCCAGAAGAATCTCTCGTGCGAATCGAGCTTCACCAAGACCCAAACGCAGGAACGGAAAGCAAGGTGAATTTTTTGGATGATGAGAATGATGATGATGATGATGATGATGGAGAGCCTCCAAATGCAGGGGGGCGTATTGCAGAGGTGCACCGGTTCGACGCTGCTGACAACGCTGTCCCCCCCTGCCGTACAATCCTCCCGTCCCCGCTGCTCAGCAAGACGATGCCCTGGATCAAGATGTTGATGTGCCTGCAACTCTTCCGCCGCCTCTCTCTGCTATTGAATCAGTCTGTTTAATGCAAGAATACACTAGACTCATTGAGGTGTCCACTCTGAATAACGACAACCTCGATGAAGACTCTGGCTCAACTACGCAACCCGCCATAGAAACCGGTCAACATCTGTGATCCCACCACACGCCTCTCTCTTGACATCTTCCTTGCCACCTCGAATGCATCCAAAGAGACCTATCACGCAGTTCGACGTGCTATATTACAACGCTTCCTGGCTTCTGGTATTCTTACCCACGGCACGGTCGAAAAACTTGTCGCAGAAATTTCTGGTGTCGTCTCTGTCGCCGAGGACCTGTGTATCAATTCTTGCCATGCGTACACTGGACCGTTGGCAAACCGTGATACTTAGTTCGTCTGCGGAGAGCATCGAGATTCGATATGATCAAGATCAACTTTGTCTCTTTAAAAAAAAGGTTCCTCGACAGCAATTCCATACCATATCACTCGGACTACGACACCAGACTATCTGGCGCTCCCGCGAAGGCTGCTCTACGCTCCTCAATCACGATGAAAAATCTTGGGCGGTTCGTCACTTATAATAATCCCAGGGCAGCGAGACCCAGGCGACACTGTGATTTACGACGACATCTTCAGTGGCAGTGACTATCTGGACTTTCTCAGCAACACAAGCGGCAAAAGTAGCAAAAGATGATGTCCCCGTGTCTGGATCTCGTGACGGTGCTCAGCTATTCAACAAGGCCTCCGATGCCTGGATTTTCATTTGGATTGTCAATGTGCACTTGGTTCTCGCTACAAGAAGACACATGTCCTCCGAGTCCCCGACGTCATCACCCCAGAATAAACTTGAAACATACCCGAGATGATTGACTAACTCACCTTTCGAGGGCTTCATACCATGGCTATCATTCCCTCGTGAAGGGTCGAGACATGGTGAAGGTTTCCGTTTGTGTTCTTCGGGACAAAATTGTCTATCCTTGCGTAGGGTTTCTCTCTGCTGCGGATGCCCCAAAGTAGATGGTCAGGTTGACCATGGCACACATTCCTGACGCTTATTTAAGCTGCCCAATGCTACGACGTAGTTACTGGATACGTGAACGGCTAACCACCAAGAAAATCAAAATCAAATTATTATTCCTATACTATTGGTGCAAATTTCCAAAAGAAGAAACAGCTCGATGCTAAGGACCTAACTCAAAAAGAACAAATAGTGGCAAGCAGGAGTAGCCAATGGCGAGCGAAAGATCAAAATTTTCAGCCACTGCTAACCGTTTTCAACCAATCAGATTCTTGGCTGACATAAGAATGTACCGATCACACCAGAGGTGGGTGTAAGGACGAGCCTCCATTTCATTCCGGACTCGTAATAGGCTTTTGTTCTGCTCACAGGCTCGCAGAGGCCTATCACGCATGAACTTGATCTACGCGAAAATTTGAAGACCCTACCGACGGTTTCCTAATTCGACAACCTCATAGCGGCCTGGTCACGAGGCTACGTTCACGAGCCTTCTTCATCTCATGTCCACGTCGTCGTCGAACTACAGGTGCGTCGACAGACTTCACCAAACATAACAAGGCGTTGACACTCGATGTAGTATAGGGACACCTCCTAAAGAGTTCCTTTTGTCTACAGTTCCACCCCCACTGTGAGTCAGCAACGACGCTGTGCTGCGAAATTCAGCCCATGATTATCTACTGTTACAGGGAGGCTACTCCGAGGGGCATTCGCAGTGATGGTGCCTCTATTGGCATCACTGAGCTGCGTAGGGAAATTGGCAATCAAATGGACACCGAATTTATCGAAACTGACTTCACCACGTTTGGCCTATCGTATATGCCATTCGTGCCAGAGGAGCATTACATTGATGATGTGATGGAGCATATACGTAAAGAGACTATGGACGACCTTGGCTCTCAGTTCAGAGACTTCCTTGATGGGCCTCACGTCGGTGTCGATACCGAGGCTTCATACTTCGCTGGCCTGCTCAAGATTGCGGAGGCGATTGGCCAAGTACCTCCTCCTCCTGGGCGTGAACGCAACGAGTTCGAATTTCGTCACTGCCCGACGACACAGATAGATTCTTCTATCCCTGGGTCCAACAACCTCATCGACGCTTGTATCATTCGAAAATCTTCTGCGTCCTTACACGATCAAGCCATATCTTGTCCTTTGGAATTCAAAATCAAGAAAACACCCAAGCTTCTGACTAAGGTTTGTGTGTGACATTCTATGTAGTGTGTCTGCCTGCGTCCGGCTGACTTTCCGTAGAACAATCTTCAGATCACCTCGGCCAGCATACAGACCATGAATGATGACCCTCGGCGCATGTTCACATACGGGGTGCGAGACATTATTCTCTCTCTCTCTCTCTGATGATAAATGTTCATGTTCCCTACATAGATTACTATCATTGCAGACGCTGTCACGTCGTGGTACTTCTCCCGCTCCCATTCCGCCGTTTCTGAAAGCTTCAGCATAGTTGAGGTTAGGTCCACATCCAAATGTCTCAACTCCTGCTTGACGAATGATCATTAGGAACCGAGAAACTTCGTCAAACTTCTCATTTCGTTCTTCTTTTCTAACGAGGAAGAGCTTGGCTATGATCCCAATGTCGAGCGTGACTCTGAGGGTCGTTATATCTTTACTCTCCCTCAAGAGAGTGGCCCCCCTCGACGGTTTCGCACAGAGACATCAATTTCTGAATACCGCTTGAATACCATCACGGGGCGGATGACCCGAGTCTGGCTTGTTACGGAACATTGGGACGACCCCCATCTTACCGCCATTTACGTTCTAAAAGATGTGTGGCTTAGTATATCCGATCGAACCGAAAAGCACATCCAAATGGCTCTATTCGCGGGAATCGACGAATTCTTCCAGTCTGACCCACGGAACCACCCGCTGTGCAAGGACGAGGCCCTCCAAATGGCTACGCCTTCTTTCGAGGATGTCATCGAACAACGGTTCAACTACAAAGATTATTTCATGACCATTGTGACAGACCATCGCGGGAGGACATCGAAAGCGGTTGCAGACCCAGCTTGGAGGAAACCCGGTCTTTTCTCCACGGATCTGCCTACCCACGTTCCAACCCCGAGACAGTCCCGAGCCATAGAGCGTGCACCTACAGGCGAAACACCACGGCCACCGGAAGGGCAGGCCCTGGCACCGACTGCTTATCGGAGCTTTGCTGAGCGACGACAATATCGAGTTGTTTTCAAGGAGTTCTGTACTGATGTTGGGTCGCTCAACACACTAGGGGAAGTTGCTGACGTGCTTGAACAGACTCTCTTCGGTATGCCAATCTTTCCCTCTGTTCAGTCAGTATATTGAGGAATATCATTGAGTTAGCCCTTCGCCTGATGTTATGCGCGGGTTGGGTACACCGAGACATCAGCTGTGGCAACATTCTGGCACTTAAGAACAGCGATGGTACCTGGCAAGCTAAGTTGTCGGATTTGGAATACGCCAAGAAGTATCCACCCCATGAAGGCTCATCCGCCTCCCATGACCCGAAGACAGTAAGTGATAACCTAGTGTTGAGTTTACGTACGTGAACCGTTAACTGAGTATGCCACAGGGCACAGCATATTTCATGCCAGTTGAGGTTTCCCTCTCAACGTTCTTCTACAACCCTCCCACAGTTGCTCTGTCCTACGATCAAGTCGCACCTACCATCACGCCCCCCATCGTGATACATAACTTCCAGCATGATCTCGAATCCCTATTCTGGATATTCCTCTGGTGTTCCACGCTGCGGACGCACACGCACCTTTCAGCACACGACTCACATTTTCGAAAGGTCTTCATCCCCCAGATCAAGGCGTCTGATGATAGATTGCAGTGTATACGATATAAACTAATTCCCGATGGAGACAAGGAGAAGTTATCGTCGTCGATGCGTGACCTATTCACCGCCCTGAACGTCTTGCGTTCACACATCGTCGCCGACTACGAATCGCGCGTTCTTAACGGCAAGCTGCAAGACCCAGTCTCATTCGCACACATTCATAGTGAATTTTCGCGCTTTTTTACCCGGATGAAGTCTTCCTCGGACATGTGGGGACGCGAGAAGCTGATTTCGAAACGTTCGTCCCATGGTGTTATCACCGCAATGACTCGGGGAGTGCAGACCATGTCTTCCCATCATAAGCGACGTTTAGCCGATGACGACGATTATGTACCCGGTTCAGACTCTCCCGAAGAGTCCCTCGAATACAAAAAGTTGAGATTGTCCCCATGATCCGCCCTATACACCTTCGAAGCGTTCATCTGGGTTCAATTCGTTCAGGTTTCTGCATCATTGCAACTGTCTTTGGGGCTTGTGTTGAGTGCTACTTATCCACGTAGAGTACCTAGTCTTCTTGCATGGCTTTCGTGGTTTGCTACTTATTTCAACTTGCATGTAGTTTTCGTTTTCCCTTTTGTTTTCGTTTTGTTTGTATTCCTTTTTGACGACTCGTCATCAATGTTCAACATATTCACCTAGGCCCCACAAGGGAACTGAGGCCTGAGGACTAGGTAGAGCGAGAGCTGTGATTATCTAACATACTAGACAAGTCTGGTACTCCCCGACCAGTTTCGTCCCACGTAGCCATCAAAGGTATAAAGCTCGAGCTCAGAATTTCGCGTGATGCCAAATAACCCCTCTCACACAGGCCTTTACAATCCCCTTTATCTGACACGATGGCGAATCCCAAACCGATGCGCCAGAGAGTAGAGGAGTACATCCGATCACTCCAGGACGAGATTGTTTCTGCTTTCGAAACCCTCGATCCGAACGCTCCCAACTTCAAACGGGATTCTTGGATCAGAGCTCAGGGTGGATCAGGCCAGTCGTGTGTGTTCGCAGTTCCCCCCTCCGAGGATTCCGTTGCTAGTCCTGCTACAATTCTGGAGAAAGGAGGAGTGAACATATCTATTGTTCATGGGACGCTACCACCAGCAGCTATCAAGCAGATGCGTGCCGATCATGCCAGCCTTCCCACTGAAATCAAGGATGGTGTCAGTCTCCCCTTCTTCGCCGCAGGCCTCAGTCTCGTCATTCACCCACGAAACCCTCATGCACCTACCGTTCACCTGAATTATCGTTATTTTGAGATAACGGAAGTGGCATTAGATGGAGAAGAGGCACCAAAGGTCCTTGCGTGGTGGTTCGGTGGAGGCTCGGATCTTACACCGTCGTATCTGTACGAAGACGATGCCGTGCACTTTCATCAGACACTGAAGGACGCATGCGAAAAGCACGGGTCCGCGCTGTATCCTTCGTTCAAGAAATGGTGTGATGAATATTTCTTCATCCCGCACCGTGGCGAATCCCGAGGGCTTGGAGGCATTTTCTTCGACGACCTTTCCGATGCGCCGCATCCACACCTGCCGCCGGAGTCGGGGACTCGTCCTGACACTGCTGATTCGATCTTTGAATTGGTCAAATCACTCGGAAACTCATTTGTACCATCATACATCCCCATACTCGCACGACGTCACAATGCCCCCCATACACCGGAGCAACGACGATGGCAGCTTCTTCGTCGAGGTCGCTATGTGGAATTCAATTTGGTGTACGACCGAGGGACAAAATTTGGGCTGATGACGCCCGGAGCGAGGATTGAGAGTATATTGATGAGCTTACCAGAGGTCGCGCGGTGGGAGTATATGAGCGATATGGGAGAAGAGGGAACCCCAGAAGGCGAGCTGTTGAAAGTATTGAAGGAAGCGAAGGATTGGGCTTGAGCCTGTGAACAAGTAATATGTAGCTTACAATCAATATAAACTCCCCAGCTCCCTAAAATGTGCGTAGAAGGTTAAATGTTGTACCCCGTCCCCGGAGGTGTGCTGCCTCAGTTTCAAAAGTATGTTGTCCTCGGTGGATCATCTTGGTGTTGCGTGCCATAGCCCCTGCTCCTGTATCTCTGACTCCTGAGGCGCGTCGCGCATCATGTGACCCTGCCACGGGTCGTGACAGCGCGTGACACTCCAGCCACTTCTCTCCTCGCCGTCATGTCTACCAAGAAAATCATCGCGAAAGACATTCGGAATTTCTTTGGCGCGAAGTCACAGAGCAGCCAGAAGTCTAAACAATCATCTAGTCAAGTAAGCACGCCGCCCTGATGCTGTTTTCGTCCGTGTCTGACCCTTTCCGTAAGGTTACAAAATCTCGGGCTGAGGAGCCCATAGTAATCAGTATGTTATCTTATATCTTTGCGACGGTCTAGGTACTTAACCTTAACTAGGCGATGATGAGAAACGGCGCGTACTTGGCTTCACGCTATGTCTAGGGTTGTGCTGACTTGAGGCAGCAGACCTTCGAAACCAGTCCACCGTCCGTGAGTGCGGGCACCTTGAAGCACGCGACTCTCTGATTGACCATTCCAAGTAGCACGAAACCTACACCTGCTCCAGTAAGCCTTCATCATCTCTCCGCACAAATGACTCTGAAGGAGGTTTTGGTTAGGCACCTTCGGTGTGAGTCACACACTTTTCCATTTACCTCCGTTTCTGACGCGCTTTTCGACGTACGCAGCCACCAAGCGGATGCAATGGACTTGGATGAAGAAGACGACGCGCCCGTGCGGAGAATGGCATCTGGGATGAAGCGGAAAGCGGTCGTTTCTAGTGACGATGAATCTGACGATAAGCCATCACCACCGAAAAAGAAGCTTATGGTCTCAAAGCATGCGAGGCCTTCCTCTCCTAAATCTCGCAAGCCACCAGCGAAGTCAAAGCCCAAGGACGATGACTACCAGGAGATATCCGACTCAGACGATGCCGCTGAATTGGTCAAACCACCAGCCAAGAAGATGAAGCCCTCCGCCAACAAAACGCCGGCCAAGAAGGAAGCTAAAGCGTCTTCATCGAAGAGCAAGGACGAAGCTCCTGCCATTGGGGAGGAACCGCCGAAAAAGAAGTCTAATTGGTACGCGATGAAGGCAGCTAAGATGGCCGGTCCAAGTGCACCTGGATCCAAGGAGGTTCCTGAGCCAGCTTCGGAAGACTGTCTCGCCGGCCTGGCTTTTGTTTTCACCGGAGAATTAAGTAGCTTTTCGCGGAACGAGGCTATTGACATTGCCAAGCGCTTTGGAGGGTGCGTCGCCTACGTCCGGCCTAGTTCAACAGCTTCTCATTGCTATACAGTCGCGTTGTCGGCCAGCCTTCGAGCAAGACCGATTATATCATCCTCGGTGAAGACGCCGGCCCTTCCAAGCTTGCTGCTATCAAGAAGCATAATCTCAAGACACTTTCTGAAGACGAGTTCCTCAACTTGATTGCTACAAGAAAAGGTCCAGGGAACGGCAAAGGCTTCGATGAGAAAACGAAGAAGAAAATGGAGAAGGAACAGGAGACCATACGACAAGCAGCTAGAGAGATGGAAAAACGAGAGAAAGCAGCTGAAACGACTGCATCAAGTAGCAAAGCTGGTTCCTCGTATGTATCGTTATTCCCATTTCCTTTCTAGATCTCAAGCTGAATCGTACATTCACCTAGCTCACACTCTTTGAACCCGGCGTCTCAGTTATGGACGACACGCTATGCCCCTCAATCTTTGAAGGAGATTTGTGGGAACAAGGGGCAAGTCGAGAAGCTTCAACAGTGGCTGACGGACTGGTGCGTTGGCTCCTTCCACATTATTGTCACCTTGCAGTGCCCTTACGTCTGTTCGTTTAGGCCAAAGAACATGAAGTCCGGGTTCAAAAAACCCGGAAAGAATGCTATGGGTACTTTCCGCGCTGTTCTCATCACGGGTCCACCTGGTATCGGCAAGACTACCAGCGCGCATTTGTGTGCGAAGCTTGCGGGTTTTACACCCATTGAGTTGAATGCCAGTGATGCAAGGAGCAAGAAGTTGGTAGAGGTCAGCATCGACTCTCATGCTTGAGGGCATCCTATTGACAGCTTTCAGAACGGGATGAATATCAACAACAAGTCTCTCGATGGCTACCTAGCAGGTGGCTCAGATCATGGCGTGTGTTCCTTCCTGGGATAACCTCGATCCTTCCACTCAATTTGTTTTCCGTAGGCTACTAATTCAGCAGGCGTATCAATCACTGACCGTAGCTGCCTGATCATGGACGAGGTGGACGGCATGTCTGCTGGAGATCGAGGAGGTGTTGGTGCTATGAACGCTCTCATCAAGAAAACCAAGATCCCCATCATCTGTATCGCTAATGATAGAAATGCACAGAAACTAAAGCCACTGCAGCACACGACTTTCAGTCTTTCGTTCCGGAAGTAAGCACTCCCGCAAAACTCTCGGTGCCCCGAGCACGAGTTTGATTCGATTGCTTTAGGCCTGAATCCAACGCCATTCGCTCACGATTGCTCACAATTGCTTATAAGTATGTTCCATCTTTCCTGACCCGAACATTTCTCCTCACTGTCACCCAGAGAAAAGATGAAGGTGCCTGCCAATGTCATCGACCAACTTGTGCAAGGTGCACAATCAGACATTCGACAAGTAATCAACATGCTTTCAACATGGAAACTCTCCAGCGATGCAATGAGCTTCGATGAGGGCAAGATGTTGTACGTCACGGTTATTTGATGTCTAGGTGCAGCAGCGCGTCTGATTGATACACTCATTAGGGCGAAGATGAATGAGAAGTATTCCATAATGAGCCCTTTCGATATCACACAGAAAATGCTTGGACCATACTTATTCTCGCATACTGCGCGAGAAACACTTGGTGACAAAATGGAGTTGTATTTCCATGATCATTCCTTTATGCCACTCTTCATTCAAGTACGCCCGTCCTACTTCAGGATCTTCACTTTCTCACCGAGGCCTGCTTCACGTCATAGGAGAATTACCTGAAAACTCAACCTGCTCGGGTTCGCAACCTTGATGGGCCAGAGAAGGACCTCAAGTTATTGAACTTGATGGATCGAGCCGCCTCTTCAATATCAGATGGTGATTTGGTGGATGCTCTAATCCATGGGTACGTCGACGTTTGCCCCTCCCACTCCTAGTCTTGACATGCCCCTGCATAGTCCTGAGCAACATTGGTCGTTAATGCCCCTCCATGCCGTATGTTCCGCAGTCCGGCCCTCATCATTCCTGTATGGTCAAGGGGCTGGTTATGGGGGGCCCAATGCGATGTCGTTCCCTCAGTACGTTGTTCATGCGCATCTCGCCCCATGGCAACGCGACTAAACATTATCCAGGTGGCTAGGGCAGAACTCAAAGCAGAACAAACTCAACCGTCAATTGACAGATGTTCAAGTCCGCATGAGACTCAAGGTTTCTGGTGACAAATCAGAAATACGGCAATCTTATCTGCCCGCGCTCTACCCGTATATCGTGAAACCCCTGATAGATGAGGGCTCGGTTGGTATTCCACATCTTCACCTGAGTTTCTCATTGACGTTCGTCTCAGGCGGCGGTAGAAGATGTCATCGAGCGCATGGATGAGTACTATTTGTCTAAAGACGACTGGGATACCGTCGTTGAGCTGGGTGTTGATCAAAGCAAAGACGAGCTCGTTCTGAAACAGATACCGACAGCGACGAAGACAGCCTTCACCAGAAAGTCAGGTGATCCGCTGCTCCTACCCTCATCTTCACGCTGAACACGTATATAGATATAACGCTGGTGAACACCCCATTCCGTTCCACAAAGCTGTCGATCTGGGCAAGGCTCCCAAGAAGCTTGCGTCTGCCGGTCCGGCACCAGATATTGAAGATGCGTTTGACGTTCGTGTCGTATTCTCCCGCGTTGTTAATTATCCTCTAATCTTCTTTTCCCTCAGCTTGACGATGTCGTTGATGAAGCCTCGGATGATGAGAAGGCTCAAGACCCAGATGACCTCAGCAAGGATAGTCTATTCAAGGTCGCGAAGAAGAAAACTGGCGCTGCATCTTCAGGAAAGAGCCGGAGCAAGAAAAAGGATGTATCATAATGATCTTCATACTATCACGTCGCAAATCTATTCTCGTCATTTTGTATCCTTTCCATCAAGATCACTCAGTATGCACTTGACACCGTTGCCATGAGTTTTTGTGGGCCGACTAGCTCAGCTGGTTAGAGCGTCGTGCTAATAACGCGAAGGTCTTGGGTTCGATCCCCACGTTGGCCACGACATCGGTGTTGCGTATGTTTTTGACATCCGTCTTCATCCGTCTTCATCCACCTTCGTCGAGGTTTTCGAGGTTCGGCCTTCGAGTTCGCTTAATATTGATCAAATCGAATGAAAAGGACTACGGAGATATCTTATATGCAGGCTTACAACTACCCTTCTACAAATATTACGAGTCGTGATCTAGCTGAATCAACCTCTCCAATATCAAATCATTGTCGTACTGAGTGAAAGCGCCGCGTATAATGTCCTTCCATATGTCCCAGCGCCAGTAGTCATAACGCGACGCCATGGCAGTTTCCCAGTACTCCGGCATCCATCCTGCAGTTTCCCAGTCGATCAAACCGACAGGTTGGCAGTTTTCATCTACGATAATGTTGTGCGGTACGATATCCCCATGTGTAAGGCAGATGCGATATTTCTTCTTAAGTCTCTCGTCTACCAGCCGACGTATATGTCTATCTTTCATTCGCTCGTCTCGAACGGTGCAAAAGCCTTGAGAATGGAAGTCGGCCGTGTCGCGATATGGACCAACAAGGTGGTTGCTGATTCGGTAGCTCTTGAAACGACCACCAAGAAAACCAGACACCCTTTCTGGAGGGAAATCGGGAGGTGACGATATCTCGTGCAGCTGCGCAGTCCATGAGGCTATTGTTTCTTCAAATGAACATCTTTGTTCTGCTGTAGCATCGCTCAACAGAAAGCCTTGGCCACGCTCGTATAGGAGTCTTCCTGGGATTTCGGTCATGACAAACATCCACGAGATGGATTTACCATCTGGTCCTGGTGGGTTCTTCCACCATTTGGGAGCGTTTGTATGCCAAATTGGATCTGGGTCCAGGAGACCGAGAGTGCTAGTAGTTGGTATAACGTCGAGGATTGTAGGAACGGGAATGGTAGTGTTCTTCCGCACGAAGTCCACCACCAAAGGTTCGTCAGGCGTTAGACCAAATTTGATATAGAGGCCAATGGGGAGTTTATATGTCGTGCTGATGTCCCGCTTTCCAATTCTGCGAATGAGAAAGCAATAAACCCATGAGCGCACGACCCTCGGGGCTTTAAGCCAGAGCCACCAGAGGGTCGATGAAACTGTTGGAGACCTGACAATTTTTCAGTTTCGCTAGTTTCTGAACGGCCTGGGTGGGTTACCACTCATAGTGGAACATCTTGTAAAACAACTGAGCATGCCGCATTGTGCGATTGCGAGAGAGGAGTCGAATCCGATCGGCCTGGTCACGAGGCCGCCAATGCTTGACCGGCTGCCCGTAGGTGCAAACACCACTTCTTCGCCGAACGCTGCTGAAGGGGTATTGAGTCTACTAATTGAACATGCTCCCTCAAAGCTGTGGCGGTAGACATTCTGCAACCCTTCGCTTCTTGGACTAAAGCAACTGAACATTGATTGAGAGTTAAGCGCAACAACAGGGGACCTACAACACAACTAAAGGAGAAGTCTTCCTGCCCATCTCGGGACAGGTATGGATTCCCTGATGTTATCAATGCCCGATATCCAGCAAATCAACCGCTCGAAACCTATACCAAAACCTCCATGTGGCGAGCTACCGTGCCGACGGAGGTCGACGTACCATTCGAGGTCCTTTGCGGCCGAAGGCGGCAATACATTGAGGAGTCGGTCGAGACGATCCTCACGTACAGAACCGCCAGCGAGTTCACCGATACCCGGTACGAGCAAGTCGAAGCAGCCGACAGTCCTTCCATCGGGGTTGATACGCATGTAGAACGGCTTGACGTCCTTTGGATAGTCCGTCACGAAGAGAGGGCTTTTGACAACTTCTTCCGCTAGGAACTTTTCATGCTCACTCTGGAGCCCATTCCCCCACTTCACTGGGAATTTGAAATTCTGTTCGCTCTCTTTGAGGATGTTAATCGCCTCATCATACGTCATGCGAGGCCATGGTTTGCGCAAATTTGCATCCAAGTCCAACGCGTGGCTGTCTTCGAGCATTCCCGGCGAAGCATCGTGGATGGAAGTCAAGAGATGTTTGAGACTGCCTTCGACGGTGTCGCATATTTTCCCGAGCTCATTGCCGGAATCCAAGTTCCATTCTGCCTCGAGCATCCAGAACTCTGATAGGTGACGCCCGGTCATAGAGTGTTCTGCACGAAAGCAGGGACCAAGAGTATACACCCGTCCCATTGCCCAAGCTAGAGCCTCCAGGTGAAGTTGTGCAGAGACGCTGAGATACGCTGGGCGGGAGAAGAATTCAGCTGAAGGATCCTGTTCGGATGATGGAGTAGCGTCTGGATGGAGAGCAGCGGGTGCCAACTTGAACGCTTCGCCAGCGCCTTCGCAGTCGTTTCCCGTTAAGATTGGCGTATGAACGCTGATGAATCCTTGGTCCTGCAAGGCGGCATAAGGCGACGACGCGTGAAAAGGACGGCGTTGACAACGTACCTCGAACCATGTACCCAGAGTACGTGCTGTATGACTCCGCAATCTGAGCATAGCAGCAATCCTATCCGTCCGAGCGCGTAAATGGACATTATCCCTCAGATACTCCGTTGACAAAGTCTGCTTTTGGATTGGGTACGTCTGAGATGCACTATGAGGAATGTTTCGAGTTGAGAGAGAGAAGAAGACGGACTTGAGGATCAGATTCACCTAGGACCTCTAAGTCTTTGACTAGAAGTTCTTTCTCTTGGCCTTGGGAAGGGCTGGCGACGAGGTCACCTTTAACGAGGACTGAGGCGCCATTCGTAAGACTGAAACTCAGTACATCGCTCCGTCGAGCAGAGAAAGGCTAAAACACACTCTTTGGCAACGCTTGGGTCCGGAAAAACGAGCTGCAGTCCTCGTATGTCGCTTCCATCGGAGACAACCGCGAACGCAACTTTTTTNCTGCTTGCGAACGGATTTAATCCAACCATTGACGGCGACGCGTTGAGGAGTGTTCACGGTCGATGACGACGCCGACATGAGTTTGTGTATTGTTGCAGAATGGTATAAACGTCGAGCGAACGACATGATGGTAAGAAGGAAAGAAGGTTACATGCATCCCGGCCAAGCTATTTTCTCTTCCTCCTCCTCCCTCCACACCACATTCAAACGGAAAAGGCAGCATTCGATGCACGGTTCAGCACGTCAGATAGATTGGTACATGGACAACATGAAAAGTACGAGAAAGGGAGAAAAGAACATTGTATGCACAGTTTTTCTTCGTCCAAGGAAATGCCGAGGCAGCAACTAGGCTTTTAGAAACCCCTGCCCCGTCCTCTTCCCCGTCCCCGTCCTCCTCGTCCACCACGGTCGCCACCGCCACGACCACCTCTTCCTCTTCCACGTGCATCAGCCTCCTTCTTCCTGCCTTTAGGTTTGGGTGCGTCGTCCACGAGCAGCGTGTCCAAGGGAAGAGCATCAGGGAGGACGAAGTATCGGATGTTATTTCCTCGTATTGAGAGGGAATCGAGCGATGTAGGATCGCGGTTTCTCGTGGTCATTTTGACTGTTTTAAGGTGCGTATTCATTTGCATGTCAACGCCTAGATCCATTGACAAGATGATGAGTAGATGAAGGGTCAATGAACATCTGAACAGACCAGTAATCGTGCCATGGACGACCGAGCCGTTCTTCAGCTCGATGGTCACGGTCTCATTGTTGAGTTTCATCAAAAATCTAGAAAGAAAAAGACATACGAAAGGTGAGATGCATGAACATGAAAGTAAGGATGATGTATACTCACCGAACCAACTTCATCTTGGATTAGCCAGCACGTTATTCGTTGGCTTGATATGGGCTGGACGTCGTCAGAAACGACGAGGACTAGGGCGCGTGCACTGTCGATGCGCCAAGATTGATCGTGAGAACATCTATCTATTGATCGTGGGAGTCCTGTTTATTGACTGTGGGAACCTTCCCAAGTTGACCTCAAAATTTCTGTATTCTCCTCTTCGAGGTTACCTTCTACATTCTCCCGAAAATGCGATACTACGAACAACGATACCCAGAGGTTGACGAGCTTGTCATGGTACAAGTTCGTCAGATCGCCGAAATGGGAGCCTATGTCAAATTGGTGAGCATGATCCTGGATTCTGGACGAGTAGCTGTTGACTCAATCCCAATCGATATGCTTTTTCGCCGGACCTTTCGTGCCAGTAGCTGGAATACGACAATATTGAAGGGATGATTCTGCTTTCGGAACTTTCAAGACGTCGCATTCGGTCGATTCAAAAGTTGATCCGTGTTGGTAGGAATGAAGTTGTGGTTGTACTTCGTGTGGATAAAGAGAAGGGTTAGTGCGATCTGTCCCATTCATTATCTCGCTTATACTACTGGGTGTGTGCTCATGTATACACTTGCACCGATCATGCAAATAGGCTATATCGATCTCTCAAAACGACGTGTTTCCGCTGAGGATATTACAAAATGCGAAGAACGGTACATGAAGTCGAAAACGGTTGCTTCCATCATGAGACATGTTGCATCGAAAATACCCTCAGCTGACGCAGCTACCTCGGATCCTGCAGCCCCGGAGGCGCAGGCACCTGTCGCGGATGCTGACCAGCAGGGCAAGGAGAAGGAGTCGAAGAGATCGAAACGCGCCAAGCAAGCTCAGAACGCTGACGAGGGCGCGCCTGCTGAGGATGATGCTGGGGGATATAGAATGGGGCCGAATGAAGAGGAGAGGCTAGAAAAGCTGTATGAACAGATCGCCTGGCCTTTGGGGATCAAATTTGGACACCCATACGATGCCTTTAAACTGGCTCTAACGTCAGTAACCTTTCAAACAACCTCCTTGCTCACGTTCAATATGATTTCTTGACAGGGAGCCAGATAATGTAGTCTCATCGCTGCCCACACCAATCCCCCAATCAACGCTTACCATCCTCTTGTCGACGATCGCACGAAGGCTCACACCGCAACCTATCAAGCTCCGAGCCGATATCGAGCTTACCTGTTATACGCCAGCTGGTATAGATGCGATCAAGAAGGCCTTAAAAGCTGGCGAGAAAGCCAGCACGGAAGCTGTTCCTATCAAAGCTAAATTGGTTGCACCACCATTGTACGTCTTGAGCACGAATGCTACGGACAAAGTGAGTTATTGCACATGGTTTTTGGGTGCCGACGCTGACTTTCTCTTTCAATACCAGTATGCCGCGGTCGAGCGACTGGAACGTGCCATTGAATCTATCCAGAGTACGATCGAAGACCAAGGCGGCGCGCTCATCGTAAAGATGAAGGTATGGCCCTCGTTGGTATCTTCACTCTCTACCTTACCTCATCTTGACCTGTCTGTCTATAGCCCAAAGCCGTATCGGAGACGGATGAGCAAGACCTTGCCCAACTTATGGCCAAGGCCGAGCAAGAGAACGAAGAAGTATCGGGAGACGAAGAGGAGGAGGAAGTCTAACGCTGATAACGCCACGCCACATCTAGACACACTTTTCACCCTGCGCACGCATCGTTATAACCTGTTGTACGAACATCGCTATTTACTCCTCAAATCTACCCGGAAGATGCACTCCATCCATGAAGATATGACCCGCATCGATATTGTGGCGGTATTCCTGTATTGGGGTTTTCTCGACAAGAGGATCCATTGGGTTGAACATTTGACCGTTCCCGTCCTCGCGCCTCGTAAGTTGTCGGACCGAACAGGGCTGATAGCCCCTGCTACCGTATCGAAGCACGAAGCATGCAGAGGCATACTGAAGCACTACTTTCTCTCCGAGCCGTTGCTGAAGTGACACTAGACTCATCTTACTGAAGATGCGATAAAAANGTATGTTTGCTGGTAAGTACTTAGGAAGAGTCGAGCCACATAGGCGAAGCATGTACTTGCGACTGTGCTTGCTTCGCTTGCATCAAGCGCGACGTCGACACTACCCCCATCCTCCCCTGTTTGGTTTGGACAAATGTTCGGTGAATATTGATGGGATTGACAGAACCGATTCCGTTGGTACAATGCAGATAAATACCAATAAGATACAGTACATAGTAAGGCTACAAATCAAGTATGTATGACGGATGAAACGAGAATACAGATGGGGGGACATAAAATAGATGGACACAGAATCTACATGGCAAGGTCGGTACAGGGAGCAGGGAGACGATACAGGATATAGGGAGCAGGAAGATATGGTGGGTACAGGGCGAAAAGAAATAGACAAAGCGACTTGGGAGTTGTAATTCATGATGATTTAGAAGCGCAAGAACATCCGTTCGACATCATCCGCGATAGCCGCCTAGGAGGTTTTGTGGGTGACAAGACGAGGGGAGAGTGTGTGGAGGCTTCTTTCCATATCGTGCAACGCTACGAGGGATTTGGGAACGATATGTAGAAGGTTCGGGGGGCTCTGGTTGGTGCATCTGAGCTCCAGGCTGACCAGGTATCTGGGGGACCCGAGGCTGAGCCGAAGGAGGAGGACGAGGGCTGCCTATGTCCATCCTTCGTTTCTTTCTGTCAGAACCAGAGTCCAGATCCGTAGCAGGTAACGTAAACGTAAAGGTGGAACCAGGGCTGGCGTTATGAGATGGAGCGACCATGTCGTCGAGCTTGCGCTTGTAGCTAGAAGGGCCAGTTTGGTCTGAGCACAGAGGCTGAGCGCGAGAGGAAGAAGGACGAGGACGATTAACTTCAAGTCTTCGCTTTTTGTTCTCAGAGTGTGCGGGGGAAGCAGCAGTAGATGTGGACGACTGGACGATGGTCAGCTTGCGTTTGCGGTTGGAAGAAGAGTTAGGCTGTTGTTGTTGGTGTCGTCTTTTTGCGACGCCACGAGACCCAGACGGACCAGAACGAGCAGTGGAGTCATTTTCTTTGTTTCCTTGACGCGAGAGGGAGGGCGTTTCCTCTACCACTGATGAGTCAGTGGGTCGCCGGTAGTTCCGAGAGTTGTCGTTTCCAAGTCCACCTGAATGGAGTTCAAAGGCACTCTGAGGTAGCCGATGCGATGTGCTATTTGTTAAGATAACATAGATGGAAAGTTAGTCGAAGACAAAGGGATTTTATTGAGCGGAGATGGCGCACAAGGTTGTGTTGAGATTAGAGCAATACACCTCTTCGATGTACGGACTAAGGAGACGGACAAGAAACTTTTCAGCCTGGTCGCGAGAACTTTCCCAGATGCAGACGATGAACGCCATGAAGCAGTCGGATAAGACGTTCTCGTCATCCTTGGGCGACATTGTCTCAAGTTCGGACGCAATCAGCGGGTTTTTCTCGAGCACATACGATATCTTTGGCGCAAGGAGGCGGAAAAATGCAGCACGAAGCGTACGCAATGACAATGCCCAGAGAACGAGCTGACGGAGGAAGAAGATATTCAGGCGGTGACTGATAAATTACCAAGGGCGACTCACCTGGAAACGGGGGCTGGAGCTGTACATGGATGAAGCATGTACGCGGAGAGATATGGTCGACACGACGCGGTATAGGTAGTTCTCGCTGCGAGACGCCCAGGAAGGGTCCATGTTTAGAATCTGGCGGCCGTCAGACAGAGCCGCAAAGATGAAGGTGTGGTCCCCGCCCAGTTCCACGTCAACTTCTCGCCGAAGGGTGACAGCATGAGAGTCCGAGATAAGCTGAATCGCTGATGCAAAGGCGAGGATGATGCAACCGTAGTGGTGCGGGCGAGTGATGCGGTCGTGGTGATAGTTGGCGCGAACGATTGTGCGAGGTTTGGAGGGGACGCCGTGTATATTTACAGACGAAGAGTCGCGGTCGGTGCGTCTGGAGTGTTTGCCCTTGCCCATGGTTGTGGAAAGAAAGAAAGAAAGAAAGATGGCGAAAGCTACCTCCTTGAAGTCCCTGTTCTGATAGGAGCTTCGTAACGCTCGAATTTATCACCAGTTCCTTTGCTCAACCACGCCTTTATACGCAATGTCTTTTGGCTCACCCTCTGCACATCGTCCAACGCAGGGCCGCCCGCAGCAATGGCAAACAAGTTTCCAACGGTGGTTGATAGTCTGAAACACGCAACGTTCAGGCCATGATCGCTCTTTCTCCCAGAGCTTCTCTCTTTTGTGTTCCGTGAGTGACGAATGAATGTCGGTTTCAGATCTCAAGCTGAAGAGTATTCCATCCTTGCAAGTGAAAGCAGTCCCAAGATGGGAAGTGTCGGGGAGGAGGCTTTGGTTTCTTCATCATCGATACCAAGGCAAGTTTTCCGTTAAAACGTCTGTGATTCATATTGGTAGCAAAGACTAAATATATGTACACGACAAGGTGGCTGTTCCAAAGTATGGAGAAAGACTATCCACCGGCTGGTAGTAGCAAATAGTGGGTGCTCCCGAACTCGGGCTACAGCTTTGCCTAGACGCCCTCTTGACGCGTCTAGGTGGCCACTGTAGCCGTCATCTATCCAGGAGAGTCTGCACTGAAGGAAACCGCTCGACGACCCGTCCGGTGGTCCCTATCTCCGTCCAGCAAGAACCAGTCACTCAGAGAGCGATTCCTGGGCGGTCATGCGAGATAGGGCCTTCTGGGTTCGTCGGTGTTCGCCATCTGTACAGAGCCAAAGCAACACCTAAACACTGTCTTTCGCATCTAGGAGGCCATGGCCTGCATCCACCCGGGATGATCACACTGAAGCGAACCGTTCAATGACCCCAGCCGACCGACCTATCTCCGTCCAGATGCTCTCTGAGCGATCGTGGACGTTAAGAGATAGCGTCGTCTGGAACCACCTTATGTTCGTCATCTGTGCCATCAGAAACCTGAGCAGTGTGCCGGACCTGTGGGATGTGAAAAGATAGAGGGATGTAAGTCACCTGTTTTTGTCGTGCACAAGAAATAAACAAAACTCACCACTTGTGGACCAGTACCTGCTGTCCATGCTTCCAGAGTCCAGCCAACACGCCGCCTAAACATGTCCTTGACATGTCTAGGGAGTCATTGACTTTCGTCCGTCTGGGAGCATGGTACTGAAGGGAACTCTCGAGGGCCCGTCCCGTAGACNTATCCCCGTCCNTTCCACGAGCCAGGCGCTCTATGAGCTGTCCCTGGCCTAGCGGTCTTGCGAGATAGGGCGCTCAGGAACCGACGAAGTCGCAATCTGTAGAATGACAAAGCTGCAGAGAAGAAGGTCAGTTGGGTTGTTTGAATGAATGAATCTGATATGATGTGAATGGACTTACGCGCTGGGGCTCAGAGTGAGGATTCAGTGCAGTTGAACCGCCTCGTCTTATACTATACGTTGTTGTGCTTTGTTGATCATTCTAGACAAGGATGAATACGCGTTATGAACGCGTTGTAATGTTTTGTTTGTCCCCCGCCACTCGCCACCGCAAATTGTCAACTGACGTATATTAACAACCAAACGTCATAACAAGGGAACAACTACCGCAATGTGTCTCCTCACTAGGCGCAGAAATCGACATAAACAACTTGCAATCTCAGGGTATGTCCAAGCTGACTACCACGCGAGGTGTCCGCCATCCACTACGATGCTACGCACAAAACTTGATTAAGCCCGCTGGATATTCTCACAAAGGCGACTTACTTGCTCCCTGTGCAAAAGCTAGATGCATCACTTGCTAGCCACAGACAGACTCCTCGAAGTTCGTCCGGACGCCCAAGCCTGCTTAGCGGATTCTGGGCTGACAACACGTCTGACATCCCAGATTCGTCGAGGAATGGTCCGCTCAATCTTGACAGATCCAGGAGAAAATTAGTCAGACATGGAAGGCCATCTACAGATAAGGCATACTTGGTTCGAATATATCCAGGACTAAGCGAGTTAACGCGGATTCCTTTGGGCCCGAGTTCACTCGCCATGGAGCGGGCCATTTGAAGCAAGGCGGACTTGCTGGCGTGATAAGCGATAGAATGGTATTGCTACGTAGAAAGATCGCACATATTCAAAGGGTGTCACCAATATGAAGATATTATGCCAAGAACCATACCTTGAATGCAACGCTACCACAAATGCTTGCCATGAAGATGATGCTCCCGGAAATGCCTAGCTTTTCCATCTGACGTCCAGCCGCTTGTGCAGTGTACAAAGCACCATTGACATTGACATTGATGACCTACAGCCCCCAGTGAGTACACACACACTTCGCGATTCCTTGGTTTCGATGTATGACATACCTCGGTGAATTTATCGGCCGGAAATTCCAAAGATCCGGCAACCGCGACGATACCTGCATTGGCAAAGCAGATATCCAGTCGACCTTCTTTCGCAACGATTTCCTCAGCCACTTTCCAAATTCCTAGTTGATCCGTGACATCAGCACTGATATACTCGAGGCGTGCCTTCTTGGTATCAGTGGCCATGTCTAGTGGAGGTAGTTCTGAGGCGAATTTCTGAGCTACTTCAAAGTCGCTGTCCGTCGATGCAGTAGACAACGGCACCGGCTTCGGCGAAGCCAAGAGCCACCTCGAGGCCGAGTCCTCGCTGGCCTCCAGTGACAAGAGCAACCTTATTCTCCAGTGAGAACTGCGAAAAGATGGTACGGCTTGGTGGTTGACCTGAAAGTGCAGCGGACACGCCGACAAGAGGGGTCGCCATTGGGGATTGCATATGAGTAAAGTCAGCGCTTGCACATCCGACGTGGGACTTGCTTTGTCTGCATCAAGCTCTGTGTGATCACTGCTAGAGTGCTAACGTACGAGTGATGACGGGAGAACTGATATCATTGAGGAAATTGCTTAAACAATTATTCC